>LTAE01001050.1:74789-88951 GCA_001647135.1 Pontederia paniculata | reverse complement strand
CTAAGACCCTTAATCAAACAAGATAAAAAATAAACATGTGACTTGGGGACGACTCAAGAGAAGTTAAAAGTTAACTTCTAAGTTGTCACATGATAAGTAAGATGAAAGATGAAGAAAGATGACATGAACAAAGAAGTTAAGCCCAAGGGGCTATGTGCATTGAAGGTCAATGCAAAGTAAAGATGTTCATGTCTAAAGAAGCATTATGATGATAATGCTAAGTATATGAGACATTATATCGATAATGTCAAGTAAAGCAAAGATAAGATGAATTCAAGTTGCATTATATCGATAATGCATAAGCAAGATAATAAAGAAAGTAAAGATGAAAGATAGACTTAAAGTTAAGTTCTGGA
The DNA here is from genome assembly GCA_001647135.1 of Pontederia paniculata. NCBI lineage: Eukaryota > Viridiplantae > Streptophyta > Magnoliopsida > Commelinales > Pontederiaceae > Pontederia > Pontederia paniculata. The sequence goes on along the minus strand of LTAE01001050.1, from coordinate 88,595 downwards.
GCATAATTGACTAAGATGCTAAAGTAAAGAAAAGATGAAGGGTCATATGCTGATCCTAAGTTTGGGTTAAGAATCCTATAATATGCTCTATGTTATTGATGATGTTTATATGTATTACATATAGGTCTATGCATATATGGGTGATATGACTCATCCATTCTTCGACCTTTACATACTTTAATGGGATGAAAGTCCCCTGCTTCTGAATCCTGCAGGTGCGAAGTAATTTTAATGCTTATATGAAAATGACGCTGCTCGTGATGGCTAAAGCACATGGTCGAGTATGATTGTCTTAGAGTCAAGTTATGTTATTGTCGTTCTACTTTCTATCATATTGTAAAGATTATATCGCCTTCGGGCAAGTTGATGTATGTCAATGTATGTTAAAAGATCTTTATGGATAAGTTATATATTTTAAAGTTCATGTCTTGGATTATGTCGTCCTTTAATCAATGTTCAATGTCTTCCGCTGATTTGCACTCGTATCATGATCTGTTTTGTCTATGCCAATTTTATTCAAGGTCAACTATAATTCTTGGGTTCTCTTTGAGTTCTTATGTATGTTGACCATAATTGTCAATGGTCAAGTCAAGGTTAATTGTCTCGTAGCGTTCCGGAGACCTTCCGTACACATGACGAATGTCGATTCGTCCGCGTGACGGGGTGCGTTTTCGGGGCGTTACACACGTATTTAGCTAAAATATTAATTAATTATTATATATTAATACTATTATTTAGTGATAATAAAATTTAAGAAAGAATATTATCTCAAAAGTATTCTTTAACATTTTTATATTATTTAATATGAACTTTCAATTTTCATTATATTATTATAGATAAATTATAAAATTCCCGTTCTTGAATACTTTTCCGAATTCAGAAAACTGATAGGAATTCTAAGATTATTCCTTGAGGCATATACTTACATATTGTATCAATATAATTATTTTTAATATACTTGTTATTAAAATAATATATTTTTAGTTATAACTTCTTATTTTAGTATATTTATTTAATTGTATTATATTTTTTATTCCCATTACATTTAAACACTTCCTTATTTGAACAAAAGTAATGTACGAGGATATAATCAAATTTTCATGTCAAACGGCCTTTTATTATGTGCAATTCTTAATCCCAAATTTGATCTCCATGAAATTGATAATGATAATAATAGACTATTTGATGGTGAGTCGAATTATCATAGCATGAATTCTCATATTTTTTTTATTTCTAATTTATTCTTTTTAATTACTAGATTAAGCTTGAAAAGAAGAATACCTCTTCGTACATTTACAACTTTACATGCCCTTCATTTTAGTATTAAAACATTTTCAATTTTTCTTAAACCTCCTCCTAAAGATCTTCTTAATACTCATAATTTTTTTTTCCAATAGTTGCCATTATGAATATTAGAAAAAAAATGTTATAAATTTTTTAGGAGGATATTAAAGCACTTTTTAGTATTTTACCTCAACAAATGACTTTAGACAACGTTCTACATTTTTTTTTTATTTTATGGAAAATGCCTTTTTTAATATTATATATAGACATCAATAAGCGAAAAATCCCTCCTTGTATCATCTTTGATCTTTCCCCCCATTTTCCATATCTCCCTCCCTCGAGATGGAGACGGACGACGGCGATCTCGACTGCCTGTCGCTCGCCAAGCGCCAGAAGTTGCCGCCCTCCGCTCCCCGCTCGCGTCCTCCTCCTCCTCGTCCTCCCGAGTACGCTTCCGTCCTCTACTACCTTCCTTTCCGGGAGTAGCGTTCGTTCGAGGATTCTTCTTCTTCTTCTGTCTTCCCGGTCTCCGTCTCCTTCTTCTTGTCGTCTGTCTTGCCCATGAAAGACCACTCATCGGTGTTTTCTCTTGATTGCAGGGACCGGCACACGGATGGGGCCGTCGCACGGGCGTCGTTTTCCGTAGCCAATTCGCAGGTGATCTGTCTTTATGTTTTGTGCTTTCCTTCTTTTTATTCGTCGTCATTTTTTTTTGAATTGCAGGAGATTTCTTTCTTTTTTTTCCTAAAATAGTAGCGGCATCAATTATGGTTTTTCAAATCATTGCAAAAATGAAGATTTTAGGTACACTGGATACGCCTTAATTGCAAGGGTTTCTGTAGAATCTCGAGAGAAGACCACTTCTTGTTTGATTCAGAACGTTCTACCAGATATAGTTAGTTAGTAAAATCTGGAAAAAATGATCATATTTTTTCTTGATACATAAAAAAGAAAGATCGTATCTTTTAGTGGCAAATCATTGTGGAAGCACAGTGTAACTGCGAGGAAAGAGCATTTTTTTGCTATTTATGAATGTAAATTAAGCTCTGCTTTCTATTATCTGAACAATGCTAACAATTATCCTTTATTACTGATGAAACAGTAAAAATACTGTTATCTTATGTCTTAAATGTAATTTTATCATTTCAAGGTTATTATGACTCGGCGTAGGTTTTTTCACACCTTCGAGATCGAAGATATACTGAAATATTTAAATTTTGAAACCTTTTTGGAATCTTTTCCTAAAGGACTTGAGATGACCTGATTCTTATCTAATTTGATTCTTTAGCAGTCATCAATCATTTTCATTTGCTAGATATCGTCGGTGAGATCGGCATTGTCATTCCCAATTAGTTAGCAAAACAAGGTCTTAGCTTGATGCCTATTAATTTGACTTTAACAATTGACTTGGATTTGTGATTTTTACTTTTCTTAAATCCTCACCTTAAGTGGTGCAAACTTATGTTTGGATGTGATATAGATTGGGCTTTTAGTGCTATGTAGGTTCTCTTCCAATTATTTTTTTTCTTTGAGTGCTCTTTACATTGACTAAAATACTAGGACTAGTTCCATTTAGTTTTCATCATTCCATGTGAGTACTTGCATGAGTATGGCTTGCTGCACTGCAACAGGGAAAAAAACGTGAACAAGGCCATAGAATGAAAATAAACACCAAAAAGGAAAAAATGAGATTCTTGCTTAGTCTTTTGGAGGATGCAGAAGGGTTGGTCCTAAATAAAAAAAAGTAAAAAAGAAACTAGCAATTGGGCTTCTCTTCCATGGAAATGTAACTGAGATATACTTTTCCTTAAGCCTCAACTTTGTTTTGCCACTTTGTTCTGGCAGCATCATCTAACAAGCTGGTTGGTTTCCTTGATATTGTTGGTTATCCACTAGGTTCCGTAGAGATTGATAATTTATTACCTAATATGCATGCTAGTACAATGCTGACTCATGTTTAAGCATGAAAAATTGCAATATTGGTTCAACCTAGGGAACAAGATGAAAACTCATGGAATTTTGTCAAGAGATGTTAATCTCTTTCCAAGAAGATTCAAGGCAACTTCTTCGGAAATCACTTAGGTGGCATTTAATTGCAGAAATTATAATTCTAGGAATATGAATAGGGATTTCAATTATATTTCTTAATGTTATTCTTATTTTGTGCTTGATTGAGAAATTGGGATTCAAGGAATAAGAAAATGAATTATTCCATATTAATGTTCAATTTAAATGAGAACAAGGGGAAAATGTCGGAAAATATTTTATAATGAGAAATTTTGTCCTTATTTATTGATAAAAATATGCTGAATTGAATAAAAATAATATTAAATAATCCAATGTTAAAAGACCTCTACCCCCTAAAGAACTTAATATTAAATATTCTAATATGATCTCTAGCTAATGACCAAATAATACAAAGATAATATAAAAAATAAATAATACTAAAATGGTTTTACTTATATTCTTTTGTAGATGATAATCGTATTTATATTAGTGGAATCTTGTTTGGGTGTAATCTTTAATTCAATTTTTCCTTGATGCTCAACATGGAAAAATAAACAATTTTTTTTCTAAAAAGCCTACCAAATTTTGTAGTCATCCTTTCCCTTTTCAAAAAGAAAAGAAAAAAGTAATTAACAAGTGTAGTTATTTTTGCGGTCCGAAATACTATTAAAATTCACATAAAAATTCTAATTAAAACCCAACTTTATTCTCTACCAAATGGGAAAGTAAAATGTGGAAACTCCAGATTCTCTTGTTCTTTTGGATTGTTTCCAAATTTCTGGAGACATATTTGGAGTTTTTTTCCCTGAATTACATCATATATCATAAATGTTGACATGTAATGTTTGAATATTTATGGTCGATGAAAATTGAATTCATGTTTTATGTTATTTGAAACTATAAAGCCTTGACTATTTATTGATGTTGTCTAGCTTTAAAATTGGTTGTTACACCTATCAGGAATGGCCAGGGCTACCAAGAGGTGTACAATTTAATCCTGATGATCGAGACTTGCTATGGCATTTGCTTGCTAAGGTTGGCAAAGGAAGGGCTCTTCCTCATCCATTCATCAATGAGTTTATTGTTAACCTTGATAATATGGAAGAATTGAATCATACTCATCCCCAGAAACTTCCTGGTAATTGTCTAATGATTTGCCTTTAACTCACACTTATCATTTTTCTTCATTCACATTACTGGAAACTGTCTTTTGATAGGTGTTAAGAGTGATGGGAGTCCATCATTTTTCTTTCATAGAACGTTCAAGACGTGTGCTTCCCAGAGTGAAAAATATCAGGGGTTGCAAGATAACTATGCCTTTCATGATTTGTGCTGGCACAAGATTGGCAAGACTGAATATCTTACTGCAGGTGGGGGTTTCAGAGGTTACAAGAAGACCATGGGCTTATTTACATGTAATAAAAAAGGTGAAAACCCAGAAGAAACCAATTGGGTGATGCATCAGTATCACCTTGGTGGAAGAGAGGATGATGAAGATGAGTATGTCCTTTCAAAAGTATTCTACCAGGAAAGGTCCACAAATGTTGATGAAATTTCAGTAGGGATGACTCTAAAAACTGCAGAGCCTAGTGTTAGTGACGCAGAGCCACTTATTACTTGTAAACCAGCAGACACTGAACTTCATGTGAAAAAGCAGCATCTTGATGCTCACATTGCTATGAATTTGCCATCTCAGGTGATGTTTGTAACTTCAAAGTTTTTACATTCATGTCTAATATGTTAACTTGGAATACTTTTGCTTATGTTTTTATGATAAAAAGAAATGGGATGAATAAGCTGGATGTTCCCTGAAGATTTTTCTATTTGAATGTCTTTATGCTGCTGAAATTTGTTTATGCTATTTTGCAAATCATCTGTAGCTTTCAGTATTTTGATTAAATTCTCATGATCTTCTGTGGAACAGATATATAAACTAATCAATTTTATTATTTCATGGAAAAGAACTTTGATCGTTGCTTTGATGCACTAAAACTGTGTTTTTAATCGAATTAACTTGGCACTGATATTAGGGCATATTTTTTTTTATTTGAATATGCAGAATTCATTTGTTTGTACCCGCTTTTGTAGAACTTGAAGATCTACTATTGAAATTTGTGTTTTCTTGCTAAATTATGCTGACTACAATTTGCAGGGCATCTTTATAGATCATAATCTCAAAAGTGTCAGGTCCTCAACATGTGGTCATACTGATGTTACTGAACAAAATGCCACTGAAGGTATTCCACATGCATCTGCACTTTTAGATGGTGCCATTGAACAAATTGCAACCCAATGTTTGCGCACACACATCTACATATTTTTGACATCATGGTAATTTTCAGCCGCATTGACTACTAACTACAAACATACTGTGCTATGCTAGATAATTCTTCAGTACATCACAATAGATCACACCATATCCCTTCTTCTCAAGTAGACTGCTCAATATCTGGAAGAGACTCCGGCCTGCTTCAACCATCAGATCTTCTAAATCATGCTGTGGAAGTAAAGGTTGAGATCTCTAACCATATCACAAGTGACTGTATGGAGTTAGGTGGTAGGTGTCCTGCTTCTATCGGTACAGTAACGGGCGAGTCCGACAATGATGAGCTTGACCATGTTTCTCTGCTGGAACGTCGTAACATGCTTCTTTCTAGTATCCATTCTAGCTCTAAAAGTTTAGGGTAATATATTTTTTATTTAAAATGTGGTTCATGCAAGTTATCACAATTTGTGCATGTGGATCTCTTCATTGTATGTTTATTAAATTCTAATCTTTGTTATTATGTCAAAATAATACATGTAGGAAAAAGGTGGAATCAACAAATGCAAAGGATTTTCTTAGTTTGCTGCAGGTACACAATAATGATCTTGATTCTTCATGCAAATTTTGGCTTCATTGCCAACAAAATTTTTCTAGCATGAAATTACATTTCACAATAACAAGTCATTTGATGCTTTGCGTGGTTGATCTCGACTCATAATGTGTGTTATTTGAAGTCCTTAGGCATTATTGTCATCATAAAATGACCCGTGATCAATGTTTTAAGCCTCCTGAGGGTAAGTTAGATTACCCAAAACTGTGAATCTTCATTGTCTTGGTAACGTGGATTTCCATTCTAAAATTGGTAGCAAACGGAACAATCACATCCAAGTTCCTAGGCATAATTTGCTTCTGAGATGTTTCTGTAATAAAAACTGTTCCTGGTTACATCTTATGATGCCAATGTGTTCCCCCTCAAAAGGAAAATGACGCCAATGTTTGTATTGTGGGTGGGAGTGAAGCGACCGCATGGGAAAACTAGAAGGCACGTTTGTTTTGTTTCTTTTTGGACATCTAACTGTTTGCCATCTTTCCCTGCTCATCTTAATCCAACACTCTGAACCTTTTGCCAACATACATATAGCTGAACTTACTGTTATGGTGAAAAACCATAAATGGTATTCAGCCCCTCAGGTATGCTTCATCACATAAAGTTTAGCAAATGATATCGACCCAAAACGAGCTTATATCTGATGTTGCAGATATAGTGATGCATCCTCTCTATCTCTTTTATTTGACCAAAACAATCTTATATCTGGTGATGTCTCTATTACAATTTTTTTAGAAAGGTATCTATTACAATTTTCATAATCATTTCCTAACATTTCTCTTTGGTTTCTCCTGTCTCCCCATATGTATGCACCTATAGCACCTATTAAATCTTTAAAATGCTATCCCATGTGTGAAAACAATACTCCTCATCTCTGTTTGTTTTCACCTTCATCTTCCTCTGTGTTCCTACAGCCTGGCAACTCTCAAACTCTCAACCTTTGTCTTTCCCTGCGTGATCAATTAGATGCTGTGTTTTCTCTTTTCATTTTTTTTCTGTTTCTGTATTTTGTTTCTTTTCTAAGTGGAAGCCTAGGGTCATTTCATTCTCTTTTTTGAGTTTTGAGAGTTTCTTTTTCCAATTATATTCAACATTTACACAATGATATGTTAAAAGTTTCAAGAATTGGTTATATTTTAGACTTCTAGTCAATATAAGTAGTGATACATGCTAATGTTTTTTTTTCTTATATTTGTTGGAATTAGATTACTCACCACTGCATCTACTGTACAGGATATTTCCTCTGGTCCTTCTCTTCATAATGACGATGATGATGAAAGGTTGGAACGTGAAATTCATCTATCCTGTTCAAGGCCCTGGAGAGAATGCTGTATTGATAATGTATCAGAGATCAGCGCTGTGAATACTACGAATAACACGAATTTTGTATCTCATTGTGCAAGTTCTCTTACTCATGATAAGTGTTCCTCTGAATCAGTGATCGGCCAAAGCAATTTTCCAGATAGCTTTCGTGGTGAGTATTCTCAAGAAGGTTATATTGCCTCATCCCGTTGCGAGGCCCCTGGTTTTGCCTTTTCTGCTCAGATGATTCAATCAAAAATTGAATTTTCTGATGAAGATATTAGTTATAAGATTTCTGAAGCAAATGTAAGTGTGCAACTTGGTGCTGATGGATCAACTCTTGTGGATAATACTTTGGCAATCATGCCATGCTTTTCAGAAGAAAAATCTTGCCCAAATGACCATCAGATAAGTAATAAGAAATTAAAAATAAAGAAGGTAAACCATGAAGGCACAATTCATGAACCTTTTATGTGTTCTCAGATTTCAAGTCCAAACATAGATGGTAAAAATGACTCCAATAATTTGCATGATTCTGTGCCTTTAGTTGCAGATGTTGTGATCAAGGCTGAGTCTTATGATCAAAGTGATACCGACATTGTCCCTGGCACAAAGTTTCTGAAGACTCTGAGCCCTACAATAATTGGTGATTCCATGGAGGCTATAGGTCTTCATTATTCTTTAAACGACCATACTTTGAAAGATAACATTTTGCACAGAGGAAGTACTTCGCAAAATGACATCTCAAATGGTAGAATTTGTTCAGAGGCTGATAATATGTCAGCACACTTATCACCTTTAAGAGCTTCAGCTCATGTGAAGTCTGAACTCTTGGAAGGCTGCATACCTAACTCCTCAGGGAATACTATGCCCATACAGGAAAATGATGTGTCGTTTGTTGATAGCAAGACTGAACATCTTACTGGAATCTCTGGAAACTGTGCTTCCAAGGTTGTTTTTGAGTCAGATGGTGATGGTATCATGAATCGCTCAAACCAAATAGCTCCAGATAATCAAGCTGGTGAACCAATGAGCTCTGATGATGCTCAATCTAACCGCTTCTCACTTCGTAAGAAGAGGAAAAAGACTGCAACGTAAGTAATAATCAAATAATCTCTTTATTCATTTTCCAAAGACATAATTGTCATGTTTACATTTGGCTGAAAATCTACAGGAATTCGGTTGAAACAGCACTTGAGGAAGATGCACCTGGACTTCTACAAGTAAGGCTCATATCAAAGAAATGAATAATTATAGCTAAGATTTGTAAGTTTTCTATCTATTTATATTTCTGCAGGTTCTGCTTGACAAAGGAATTACCGTTGATGAAATTAAACTTTATGGGCCATCTGAAGATGATGAAGTAATAGATGCATCTTTAGTAGATGACAGTTTTGAAGAGCTGGAGAGTGTCATGGCAAAGGTTTGTTTGTACTCTTCAATAGCTTAATAAATGCATATGGTTTTCTAATGATCCATTACTATTACTTTTTGAGAGAAATTGATTCATTATTATGATATTTTCTTTCTAAATTCTGCCATCTGTTGCATTACTAGAATATCAATATTTATTCCTAGGTTCAAGAAATTTTCTTTTGAAGAGCAAAAGGCCGGCTAGGAAAGTAGTCATTCATATGTATTAACTATGTGAAAATATATAAATCGAAGTGTTGTGAGCATGCCTTTTGCTGTTACTATGTATGACAGTAGATTTCTTCTGGTTAGCACCTTGATCGACCAGTAGTCTGGCACATAAAGTCTCCTGTTTTATGTACACTTTATATTGAAAGATGTGGCAGTGTCATACAATTATGGTTAATTTCAGCTGCAGCAGATTTGAGTTTTTGGTGCACTTCTACAATATTTAGCAGACAGAAGGAAAATGTCTGTATTCTTATAAATGGTGTTGTTCCTTGGATGTGACATTGTTTCTTTCAGACGATTAAAAGCATGACACTATTAACTTAATGCCGATTATTATTATGGTTGCTACTGCGAGTGTTATTTTGTTTAAAGAAGGTTTATAGAGTAACTATCCACATATTTAGGAGATCTTTTACCTTCTTTAACATAATTACCCTGTTTCATCTTTTGTCAACATGATTGTTGTTCCTTGGATGTGACATTGTTTCTTTCAGACGATTAAAAGCATGACACTATTAACTTAATGCCGATTCTTATTATGGTTGCTACTGCGAGTGTTATTTTGTTTAAAGAAGGTTTATAGAGTAACTATCCACATATTTAGGAGATCTTTTACCTTCTTTAACATAATTACCCTGTTTCATCTTTTGTCAACATGATTGCTCCTGTTTCAATGCCTCATTACTAGGATCTACTGTCTGAAATCTTATATTATTTTTTTTTGTTCTATATTTAAGTTCCACTAGATGTCCGTATCGTCAGTCTACTTCTGACAAGCAAAAGGCAAAAGATCCCAAAAGAGTCCGGAATATAAGATGCCAACGTGTTGAGACCATTTTTTCATGTGTTTCTTTATTTTGTTATTTTCTGTTTCAGTTATTTTCTGCACGGACTTCACTTCTTAAGCTATCTGTGGCACGCCACATGAAGGGATCAAAGGCTCTCTATTGCTTAGCATGCTTAATTTCCCTTATCGAGCAGGTTGGTATTCCCTGTTAATTCACTAGTTAGCACATAGCGGAGCATATTGTTCTTTCAGATTCTTCTATCACAAATTAATGGATGTGGTGCTTTCGAATTCCGCAGACTCGATACCTTCAATTTCGTAGCAGTCCTGTTGAATGGGGCTGGTGTAGGGACTTGCAATCATTTGTTTTTGTTTTCAGAAGTCATAACAGGTACCGTTTTCTGACTTGGTGTTTCTCTTTATGATGTATTTTCATATCTTTTGTTAAATTGTTAAACTGATATTGCCATGTTGTGAGTACTTTTTCAGAATAGTCTTGGAACGTCCAGAATATGGTTATGCCACATATTTCTTCGAGCTTGTAGATACTTTGCCTGTTGACTGGCAGATCAGAAGGTTGGTAACAGCAATGAAGCTTATCAGTTGCAGCAGAACATCACTTATCGAGAACAAGCCTTTTGTGGTAAGATTTTCTTGGTATCTTTCCTTTTGTAGCAATTCTACAGTCCTGTCCAGTGAGCTTGTGATAATATGCATGCTCCGTAATTCCTAAGTACACTATGGTCTTAATGGTAGATGGAATTTCTGTGCCTCTCTGATTGGGGTATTCACAATATTAGATAGGAGAAAACAAAAGCTTGTGGGTTACCACTGTTTATGTAAAGACTTCAGCATCAACATCAGAAATGATTGGTGTGCTTGAAAAAAAAATCATCTAATATTTTTGTGGGTTACCACTGTTTATGATATAACCGTTTCCATCATTTCATTATCTTATTCAGGAAACATGCTTTACCTTTTTGCTGAAAGAATTTTTACCTTTGCATTATCTTATTAATTAACTTTATTTTGGTGATTGTTTGCACAACTCTCAATCATTTGCTAAGATTAAACCTTGTCTGCTGAATTTGTCTGTGGGTTTCATGCAAACGTAAAGCTGAAGTCTGACCAATCATCTAAAAAAAAAGCTGAAGTCAACTAACTAGCCTTCTGACACAGTCAGTCTGATAGAGTCTGTACAATGAAGATAAGTCACTTCTCATTGGTTGCTAATCTGGTTTGCTTGTAAATCAAACCGACAACTTTTGATCTGGCATAGGTTGGTCAAGATCTGACTGAAGGAGAGGCAAGAGTTCTGGAGGAGTATGGCTGGACACCAAATTGTGGACTGGGTACTATGCTCAACTACTGTGACAGAGTAGTGCATGACAAGAAAAGTGAAAGGTACAGTTCAGAGTGGAGAGCAAAGATAGGGAGGCTGCTCATGGACGGCCATGACGCTGGAAAAACTGTACTCTTTAAGCTTCCGAAGAAAGCTGCAAGCTACATCAGTAACCGGCCAGACCATGACCCAGAAATAAAGCTGGAAACTTGAAGCAGAAACCCATGAGTTTCTGTTGTATATATATAATTCACCAACATGCTATGGTGTTTTCTAGTAGATGCTAGTCCTGATTATAGCAAGGTAATCTGCTGCTCCCTGGGACATTCTTCTACTAATAATTTTCCCCCTTAATCCTTGTGGAGATGATCACTGTAATTTCAATGTGTTAAGTAGACTTTTTTTTTTGTTTTACTTCATTCATAGAGAACTAATCATGTAATTCCATAAGCTGTAAAGTTTTTGTACATGTTTCTGAAGGATGGTTGTCGGTGTAAAAGAAATAAATCAGGTTCTTTCATGTATGAAGTTATGGAGATCCACATAATCAAGTGATGTCGTATAGTAACTTCATCATTTGTCTACAATTTTTTCTGCAAAGTGATGATTTCTCTCACCTTATTGTTATACCATGGGAAAGGATGGTTGTCAGTGTAAAATAAATAAATCAGGTTCTTTCATGTATGAAGTTATGGAAATCCACATAATCAAGTGATGTCGTATAGTAACTTCATCATTTGTCTACAATTTTTTTTTTGCAAAGTGATGATTTCTCTCACCTTATTGTTATACCATATGAAAGTTGAGATTCTGGAAATTTTGATCAACTGTAGAATTCGGTTATGCCATGGTTCAAAATTGTGACATATGCATACTGCGTAAAATTAATCAATATATTGATGATTATTATTATGTTGATGATTATTACCAAACTATAACGCCATCGAACAGAGGAGTAATGCAAATTTAACTTGCCTAAAGAATGATTTCATTCTAGGACGAGTTTTATTAGATTCAAGAGGCAAATTTTTATTGCATGCATCAATTAATTTTGCTACATATTATTAAACAAACTTCTATGTGTATTTGAGGACGTGAACTATTCTCTTTTTTTGTGTCGATATAATATTATTAACATCTAGAGCCTCCTCAAGAAGAACATCCAAAATATAGGAAGCATCGTGGGTGTAGTTTTCAAGCCGCTAAAAGCTATTTTCCTTGCTGAGCTTGATCGTGCTGAGAAAGAGAGAAGAGAAAAAAAATACAATTAAATCAGTTAATACTAATATACGCTAACTTTACCATGATTCATTAAATATAATAAATTGCAATATTTTACATATTCACATGTGTTATAACTATTAATGTTATGGTTTACAATATATTATATGGGTTAATTAAAGCTCGTGTCTTAATCATGACATATCTGACAAATAGAATAACACAGAAAACTAGAAGTTTTTGCCTCCTTACACATTGCATTATGATATTAATATTACATGCACCATTTTATGTCATCTATATTTCCTTAGGGTGATTCTATATCCTCCTAAAAATCCTCCTAATAATCCTCCTAACCCCTCACAATGGCATGGATGATAATTTTATCAACTTTTAGGGTTAATTATTTTATGTGAGTATTAGGAGGATTTTTAGGAGGATGTTTTAGGAGGATAGAGCATTTTCCATTTTCTTAACAGCTCTTTATGATTATTTTAAGGAATAATATTTTCCCAACCGAAAAGAATAAAGAAAGAAAAGAAAGAATTAAAAATGTATAACATTATATATTTATAATTTCATATTCTAATACTATAATGGTGTAGAACACTTCACTCGTCCATTAACATGATGATCATCAATGAGTTAAATAGAATCTAATAAATGGTTATTTCGTAATTGAATAATCATATTTCATCCTTATATAGCATCTTGGTGATTATACACTAATCTATTTTAGAAATTAAATCGCGACAGTGGAGTTATCAAAGGGTTAAAATGAGTACTCTACTGGTGTAGAGCGACAAATTTACCTTTAATTAACGATGCGGGAGTTGCAGTTGTAAAATGAAAATATTGGTTAAAACTATAAATTCGAAGTAATTGACATGTAAATTATGGATAAGTGAAAATTAATTTAGCCATTTAGGAAGTATTAGGTAATAAATAATACCAATTGTGTGTGGCGACATGGTTACTTCAATAGGATTTACCACTGACATGCGAGTAATGGAACCTGATCACGAAGACAAAATAAACATTAAGAGATCATTACAATCATCAATGTTTTTAATAAAAGGATAGGAAGCAATCAATTAATAATTTTAGTTAAAAAATATACAACTTTACTGTTAAGAATATACTGTTGAAAATTTTAAAATTATTGATAATATATCTAATTTAATATGATAATAAAAATTCTAAATTCAAATTTCGATGTTGCTTATATTAAAAATTATTATTTTTTTAATTATTTACTTATTGAAGATCAAAATTGTTAGTGATGGCAACAAAAAGTTCACTTGATTCAATAGCATATTCAGAAGTTGAACCCCCAACTTAATGCC
>LTAE01001050.1:46258-63432 GCA_001647135.1 Pontederia paniculata | reverse complement strand
CTGTTGAGAAAGAGAAAAGGAGTCGGCACTAGCATCGTCGATTCGCGGATGGCGTCCGAAGTGTCAGGAAAATAGGGCTGGGGTAACACCGGAAAACAACAAAGGAATCCCTCGAATAAAACTCGAGGAAACACATCACAATTCGATTCAATTGGAGTCTTGAACTTACCCAGAGGAATCGGCCGTGAATCGCGACTGAAATCACCAGATTTCTTCCTCGTTCGCCGACTCGTCGCCGCTTGCTCCCGAGCTGCACATGCACAACCGAACGAAAATCAGCTTCAGTCATTGTATTCATGCCAGTGGGAGTAAGGACGTACTCTCTGATGGTGAAATCGCTACCGGATTCGCTCCCGGCCAGTGTGCCCTGGTCGTCGCGTCCGATGGAGAGAAGAAACGAGTGAGAGAGATGAGGGGCGGCATTGTAGAAATCTAGTGGGAGAGAAGGGGTGAGTTTTATATGTTGTCCAGGACACATGTCAAGCATCCCACGATCGATCAGATTTTTATTTTATTATTTATATATTATTTCCTGCCCTGCGAAAAGACTCACTTGCCCTCATTAGTTCATCAAATTTTTAAAAAAATTGCCCTTGGGGCTTTGTGTTGGTTTCGGCTGTTACACATATAAATATATAATTCATGTTAATTATCGTATAAGAAAATCTTCTCTTTGAAAGCTAAAAAATGTGGCATTTTCAAACTTGCGAGTTGATATAAATTCATCATTTTTATTATTAATTTTTTCCTCTTTCTTTAACAATATTTAATATTGGTAAGATAATGTGTAACTTTTTCTTTATTACCACTTACTGTGAGGGAAAGTGCTTTAAATCGATGAGTTTTTTGTTCGAATAATTAAATTACTCGTGATTTTTAAGGGTATTTTTAGATAAAGGAGGGGAAGGGTAGGAAGAAGAGGAGAAGGTAATAGAATGGAAGAAAATGAAGGGTAAACTTTTTTATCTTCCATTCAACTTTAATTTGAGGGTAATACTTTTTAGTTAGTTAGGAGAGAAAAAAATATTAATTTTTTATTTTTTCTTCAATTTTTTTTTCTATTATCCGCCCTTTCATTATCCTTATTTTTTTCTCAATCCTAACACACACTAAGTGATTTTCTTAAACTTTAAAAATCTTCCCATGAAAATTTAAAGAAGAAGACAAATCATCCTCTAATGAGTCATTTTTTAGCTCCATTTTAATACGACAATATTTTAACAAAAATAGTTGATAAAATAAATTTTATAATATGATACAAGTTTAATATAAGTTTGACTAAATTATCATAATATAAAAGTTAACAACTCCCTTTAGTTATATTTTTTTATCATGCAAGATATAAAACATTAAATTATACAAAATCATATATCAATAATGAATAAACAGATGACCTATGAAATAAAGCCATAAAAAAATAGAGTAATACAATTTATCATATAAAAAGCAAATGTTAAAAACAATAAGAATTTATCATATAAAAAAGTAAAAGATAAAATAATAAAATACATCAAATTTAAGAGTTTAGAGTCGCACATTTTTTATCGGTTATTGCTATTTAAAATAGGTTGTTTTCACTTAACCCCTTTGTTAGGAATATAGGGCGAGGGATCAATCAAGAATCAAAACAACAAATAAAAATGAGAAAGAAATATTGACACAGATTTTTAACGTGATAAAACCCTCTTGATCAATGTGAACAAGAGGAAAACATCCACGGGCAAAGGAGGTCGTCACCAAAGAGTTTTCACTATGTCGAAGAAGAAAAGCATATCATAAAAGCCTAACCATAATTTATAAGGGTCCATACCGCGGGAGACTTTGCTCCCGCACCCCCATGGAAATCAGTATCAGGCTACGGGCTTGGACCTAATGGCCCAAGCCCTCCGTTACTGCCACAGATTCCTTTTTTCTCTCAATTTTTTTTCTTTCACAATTTTGAGTACATGGGGGTAATAAATCAAGACACAACTATAAATCTTCACCTTGACTTGAATTTTACATAACTCTCAAAATAAAAAAAAAGAGAACTCATCATATCCTTTTTCACCAAATGACCCCGATGGGCCGACTTCCTTTTTGTGAGATGCTAATCAAGTATGAGCAAAATTCAAACTTGGCAATAGGTAAACTCTTTGTCATCATGTCTGCAAGATTGTCATGAGTGCTGATCTTCTAAACTTGAACATCTTTCTTTTGCACTATATCACAAACAAATGATATCTCACATCAATATATTTTGTCCTTTCACGATGCATCTGATATTTTGTAAGGTATATTGCACTTTGACTATCAAATATATACTAGTAGCTTCCTCATTCATGTTGAATTCTCCAACAAATCCTCTCAACCAGATGGCTTCCTTTACATCTTCAATAACAATCATATATTCTGCTTCAGTGGTGGATAATGCTACTGTGTCCTATAAAATAGCTTTCCAACTGACAACACAATCACCAATAGTAAAAAACATAACCTGTGAGAGATCTTCTTCTATCCAAATCTTCTGCAAAATTTAAATCAACACAACTAATCAGACCAATTATACTCTTACTAAATTCTAAATATGCTTTAGAAGTGCCTCTTAGATATCGCAAAATCCATTTAACTGCTTGTCAGTGCATCTTTCCTGGATTAGACATGTATCTACTAACAACACTAACTGCATGAGATATATTTGGGCGAGTACAAATCATATCATACATAATACTACCAACTGCACTAGAGTATGGAACTTTTGACATATACCTTATGTCATCATATGATTGTGGAGAATATGAAGCTGAGAGTTTGAAGTGTGTTGTAATAGGGGTACTAACTGATTTTGCATCATGCATTTCAAATCGCTCCAGGACTTTTTTAATATATTTTTGCTGAGAAAGAAAAAATCTTCTTGAGTGTCTATCTCTAAAGATCTTCATTCTTAAGATTTTCTCAGCAACTCGAAGATCCTTCATATCAAACTCAAAACTTAACTTAACTTTCAAACTATTGATTTCAGATATACTCTTAACTGCAATCAACATGTCATCAACATAAAGCAACGAATAGATGAAGGATCTGTCATCAAGCTGATGCAAATAAACACAACTATCATACTTACTTCTCATAAAACCAATGCCAACATAAATGAATCAAACCTTTTATACCATTGACGAGAAAATCGTTTGAGTCCATACAAGGATTTCTTAAGATGACCTTATTTACCTTCAACATGAAAACCCTCTGATGTATATATCCTCTTCAAGATCACCATGTAGAAATATTGTCTTTACATTTAGCTGCTCAAGTTCAAGATTATGCATAGCAAAAATAGGAAGTAAAGTAAGAATTAAAGTATGTTTTACAACTGGAGAGAACACATCATGAAAATCAACTCCCTCTACCTGACTGTTGCCTTTTGCAACCAACCTTGCCTTGTACTTAGTGTCTTCATTACTAAGTCCTTCCTTCTTTTTAAACACCCATTTGAAACTAATAATCTTCTTATTAATTGGTGGTTTCACAAGCTCCCAAGTGTCATTCTTTTGAAGGGACGTCATCTCCTCTTGCATAGCTATTACCCATATGGTGTAATCTAGAGCTTGTATAGCTTCTTTGTGTGTGGAATAATCAGGAAATTCAATATTTTTAACAACACTTAAAGCATAAGTCACCAAGTCTTCAAAACTCAATCTTTGTGGTGCATTTGTTTCTTCCTCTGTTTGTCACGAGCCAACATATATTTTTGTTGAGCCTCAAGAGAAACTTGAACTTCAGGAGCAACATCTCTAGTTTGAACATCTTTATTTTCATCAGAAGAATTGATAAGTTTTAGCTCCACCTTCTCTAAAGCATTTTGTTTTCATGAATCATTAGTCACAGATAACTCTTTTCTTGAGTGAAGCATCACAAATTCATCAAAAGTAATATTTCTATTCAAAATAAATTTCTTAGTTTTAAGACACCATAATCTATAACATTTAACACCAGATTTATAACCAAGAAATATGCACTTTCTAGCTCTAGGTTCAAGTTTTCTATCATTTACATAAGGATATGCATGGCAACCAAAAACTCTTAAATGTGAGTAATTAGGATGACTATTTGACCATACTTCTTCAGGAATCTTCAAATCCAATGATCGATGGGGGGATCGATTGACTAAATAACATGCCAGGTTAATAGCTTTTGACAAGAAATCATTTCCTAATCCTGCATTTGATAACATGCATCGAGCTCTTTCAAGTAGAGTTTTGTTCATTCTTTTTACAATGTTTTTTTGTTGTGGAGTCTTTACAATTATGCGGTGTCTTACAATATCTTCTTTCTCATAGAAGTCATTAAATTTTGAACCACAAAACTCCAGTCCATTATATGTTCTCAATCTCTTAACAATTTTTTCAATTTATTTTTCTAACAAAATTTTTCATAACTTAAATGTCTCAAAGACATCATCTTTGTGTTTCAGAAAGTAGACCCAAACTTTTTTAGAGAAGTCATCAATAAATGTAAGTAAATATCTATTACCTCCCTTTGAAGGAACTTGAGAAGGACACCATAAATATGAATGAATGTAATTTAGATTTTCCTTTGTCTTATGAATTGCCGAATTAAAGCTGACTTTCTTTTGCTTCCCGAAAATACAATGTTCACATAATTCTAATTTTCCAACTTTTGACACTGGAAGTAGACCTCTGTTGCTTAGAACTTGCATGCCCTTCTCACTCATATGATCCAAACGCATGTGCCATAATTTTGTAGAATCTTTTTCTGAATTGGATGATGAAATAGCTATTGAATCTGTTACAGTCGAACCGAGAAGAACATACAAGCTACTAATTTTTGAGCCTTTCATTAGCACAAGAGCACTCTGAGAAATCTTCATTCCATTTGACTCTATAACAACTTTGCAACCATTTGAATCCAAAACACCCAGAGAAATGAGATTCTTTTTCAGATCAAGGACATGTCTGACATTTATTAAGGTTCAGACAACTCCATCATACATATTAATCCAAATGAACTCAATACCAANATGATATGAGCATCCAGAATCGAGAATCCATTCATTTGAAGATCTGGATTTATTAGTCATCGTCACAATCAAAACATCTTCATTTTCGCTCTTGGCTACACTAGCATCTGCTACATCTGACTTATGATTTTTTTTTGTCGTTGCTCTCATTTAACTTCTTATTTTTGTTTTGCAATTTGTAACACTCTGCCTTGATATGACCCTTTTTTTTACAATAATTGCAGACTTTATCTCTATGCTTTGATTTAGATCTGGATCTATCTTAGATTCAGATTTCTTGTTTGATGTCTACCTGTTGCGAATAAACCTGAGGCATGTTCATCTGATTTACTGTTGGATCCCAATTCATCATCCATTTTTTCCTTACTTAGGATTCTGTCTTTCACATGTTTGTCCCTACCAAAGATCATAGTTTCTTTAAAGGTTTTATATGAAGATGACAAAGAGCATAGAAACAATAACGTCTGATCTTCATCATCAATCTTAGCATCTACGTTTTTCAAATAGTTGATTAGAGTAACAAACTCGCTAATATGAGATCTGATCAATATACCTTCTGTCATACAAAAGGTGTACAAGCTTCAACACAAGTCAATTTGTTAGAGTTTTTGTCATGTACAGAGCTTTCAACTTTAGCCATAGATTTGTCGATGTCTTCTCTGCGAGGACTTCCTGAAGAACATCGTTCGTCAAGCATAACTGGATCATGGACATGGCTTTCTTATCAAGTTCCTCTCAGGCGGACGTCTCCATAGTATCAAGTTTCTTTTCCGATAACATGTTCTTCAATCTGTGCTAAACCAAGATAGCAAGCATCCGAATTTTCCACAGACTGAAATTTGTATTGCCATTTCTCGATGTCAAATTTTGTTGTAGTCATCGTCGAAAAAATTAATTGCGAAAAATCTCGTGCTCTGATACCAATTTGTTGAGAATATAGGGCGATGAATCGACCAAGAATCAAAATAATGAATAAAAACGAGAAAGAAAGATTGACACTGATTTTTAACGTGGTAAAACCCTCTTGATCAATGTGAACAAGAGAAAAAACATCCATGGACAAAGAAGACCGCCACCAAAGAATTTTCATTATGTCAAAGAAGAAGAGTACATCATAAAATCCTAACCCTTTTTATAAGTGTCCATACCGCGGGGAATTTAGCCACCCGCACCCCCTCCGCTACCGTCACATATTCCCTTTTTTCTCTCAATTTTTTTTCTTTCACAATTTTGAGGGATAATAATTCAAGGCACAACAACATTCTTAAATTATTTTCTTTTCAAATATTTTCATCTCATCTAAAAAACGTTAAATATTTTATTCTATTTTCTACATTGATTAAATTATATTTTCATTCTAAAAAAATAATGAAAAAACAGTAAATTTTTTTTAAAAAAAATAAAAAGCTTGCTCAACTCCCAAGCGTTCAAAGAAGAAGCACTTCCGTTTAAAGTAGACTTTGTTTTTTTATTTTTTTCTGTTATTTACATTTTTGTTTAAATGTACAAAATACTTTAATGAATAATACATATAAGATAAATGAAAAAAATAATAAAGACTAAACTTTAGTATTATTTTTTAACTGCTGCTCTCTTTTTCTTGCCGAAACAAGAAAATAGTAAAAAGAACATCATCTAACGTAGGAAAAAAAAAGCTTTTGATGTTTAAAGCTCAATGCCACGTTGCGGCTTGTGGTTGCTCATTCAAATCTTTCTTCTCTTCTCTGGGTTGCAGAGCCCCATGGCCCTTAAACCCTCCCCTGTTTCTTCTCTGTTTCATGCTCTGCTCCTTGCCCAAAGCTGCCCATGGGGGCCGTTGCGGCCGCGAGGCATTCTTCCTACGAGGCGCTGCGGCAGAAGAAGGTGGTGGATAACAAGAGGAAGCTCGAGGAGCTCAACCTCGGTGTCCTCTCCGTCGCCCTTCGTCAGTCCTCCACCTTCCCCAAGCCATCGCCGGTTCGCCCCTCTCGCCCTCTCATTCTGACGCGGCCTCGCCGGCTTTAACCTCCCCCCCACCACCACCTTTTTCCGTCTCTTCATTTCACTTTTCGCCGTCTGATCCTTACTCTTGTTTTGCTTCATTGATGGCTGGGCGCCGTAGTCGAAGCAGGTGAAGCAGAAGCGGTCGCCGGGAAGTGCGCCAGTATGGCGTTCGCGTCGTCTCGCTAACCTGCCGGAGTCCAGCTACCGCGAAGTAAGAAGCTTTCCGTCCTTGCTCTCTTCCTGCAAATTTCAGATCATGGTTTTTTTGGGGGTTCTTATCCATCTACTTTTTTTATCCTCTAAATCTAATCACATTGTTGATGGTTGCATAATCTTATTTTAGGGAAAAAAACGTTAAAATGCAAGATGAGAATTTTTATCCTTTACTGGACAAGAAACTAAAATATAAAAATGAACATCTGAACAGGTAGAAGATCCTATTCGGACTTTACATAACACAAGTATTATCATAATAATCATAAAAAAGTCTTGTCTTGGCTCGGATGGTTAACAAGGAGATAATAGTCCTGTTGTCAAAGGCCCACATGAGCCTAGGAGTCTATAAAATCATGTAGCACATATATGAGGTATATATGAAGTTTGGAATGTTCTCTCATTTTATTTTATATGTTCGTAAAGATTCTTGAGTTATGAATTTGTGTAAAACAGATTGGCGTGCTATTAGTTGTTCGTGAAAAAATTCTTTGGCCCCGACATCCTCCATTTTCACTACAACGAGATATTTCATATATCTTATTTTCATCAATTATATATGTTATAATTCTTACAGTTTAGAGCCACAGTAATTTTTCCCGAATTTTTATTTTTTCTGATTTTTTAAAAAAATTTTAACGATCTATTCGTTTTAAAAAATGAAACTGACGAACCAGAAGACGAAACGTGGCGTTCTGCAAAGGTAGGAGCGCCCTGCACGTGACAAGTGGCGCATTTGCAGGCCACTGAGGCACATTACGCCACTCGCTAGGCACATTGTCACACACTTAAACTTTTAAGTATGCGTGGCCTTAGTCTCTTCCTTCCCAGAGGCTAAGTCAGCCAACCAACTTCCTTTCTATTTGCCTTAAAAGATGAATCCGAATTTCTGAGTGAGAGCAACACAAAAATGCACAAGAATGTTTAAGGGGAAAAAGAATATTTCATTCAGTTTTCAGCCAAGTCTGGATGAAGGCCAGAACCCACATGTATATAGGCTACACATGGAGTAGTTACAATAACTACCCAGTTTACAACTTTCTCTAACTTAGACCATTTAACTTAGTGTAAATTCTGAACACTTATACACTGTCACACATATTACAACACATAATAATATTCCTGTAAAAAAACCTTACATAATATTCTGGCCAATATTACATACAGAACACTTAGATAACTACCTAGGACATTTCATCAAACACTTGGCGTGCATCCCAGCTAGCAGCCACCTCTTGTCCTATGGCATTTACGGGCGCGCAGCAGAATTTCCTCGGTCATTTAGGCAATGCGTTACAACTCTCCCCCACCGAAGTTGTTGCCGTCCTCGGCAACACCTTGAACCTTGCAATCGCATCTGTAAACTGCCATAAATCATGCTCTCGCTCCCAAGTGTCTTCAACTGCTGGATAGTCCTTCCAACGAACCAAGTATTCGGTGAAGTTTGGAAGGGCTCTTCTATTCTTGCGCTCCTTCAAGATTTCGAGAACCTCTCTGTCGTAGGACTTAGTCACATTTACTGACGGCCTAGAAGGCTCACCTCTTTTCGGATCTTCAAGATTCTCATAAAACGACCTTATCATGCTAACATGAAAGATAGGGTACAACTTGAGTCTAGTCAGCAAATCCACGTGATAATCTACCTTACCAACTCTAGCAATTATCTTATAAGGACCTTCATACTTCCGAACAAGGCCTTTGTGCACTTTGCGAAGCGTCTTGAACTGCCTCGTTCCTAACTTCACAAGCACCTTGTCACCAATCTGGTACTCAACATGCCTTCTATTCCGATCCGCAAATTTCTTCATCTTGCGGGCTGCCTTATCTAAGATTGCCTTTGACGTCTCCAAGTTCTCTAGCCATTTCTTGGCAACTTGAAACGCAACAGGGCACTTTCCAACATAGTGCACTGCCATCCCAGCCGGAGTAATCGACTGCCTACCCGTTACTAACTCAAACGGACTCTTCTGGGCTGCCTCATTCCTTTGCATGTTAAAGAAAAACTGGGCAACATCTAGTAACTTGGCCCAATCTTCTTGACTGACGCCAACAAAATGCCTAAGGTAAATCTCCAAGATATGATTCACCCTCTCAGTCTGGCCATCCGTTTGGGGGTGGAAGGCCGTGGAAAATCTTAAGCCTGTTCCTAGCAAACAGAACAACTCTCTCCAAAATTTTCCCGTAAATTGGGGATTCCTAGCACTCACAAGGATTTCCGGGACTCCCCAAAACTTCACAACATGTTTTACAAAAAACAAGGTCGTCTCCTCTGCCGTGCACTCCCTCGGAGCAGGGATAAATGTTCCATATTTCGAGAACTTTTCTACCACCACTATGATAGACCCATATCCCTCAGATTTCGGCAAAGCTGAGATAAAATCCATGGTAACCATCTGCCATGGTCTTTCAGGGATTGGTAAAGGCTCCAATAAACTAGCCTGCTGCACCCGAATTGATACTCTCAGAAGACGTTTCTTTTGGAGGGGATCAAATCCTAAAGCTCGAGGAATCAATCTAGTTTCATGGCCTAAAATATGTTGCCCAACGGAAGAAGGAGGACTAGGAGTCTTAAATCTTCAAAACTTCAATGATGCTTTACTCAGCAAATGGGGCAATCACATCCTGAACCCTGGAGATGATCTGATTTCCAGAATCATTTCAGCGTGCCATGGCAGCCACATATCTTGGTCCACTTTCTCTATGCGTATACAAGGAATCTCCTCTTTCTGGAAAGGCATCACTACTACTTTACCACGCTTCAGAACATGCTTCAGGCCGGTCGTCGGCTCGGGAAACCACTTCTATTTTTGGCACGATCCATGGCAACCAAATGGTCCACTGGCACTGAGCTTCCTAAGACTATATGCACTGGCAACAAACAAGAATGCCACTCTCGCAGAAATCTGGACAGACCCTGCAGCGGATGAGGCAGTTGGGCTCCTTGCTTCACATCTCCACTCTCAGACCGTCGTACGGCCGAGTTCCTCGACCTGCTGTCCACATGAAAGGCATCACTACTACTTTACCACGCTTCAGAACATGCTTCAGGCCGGTCGTCGGCTCGGGAAACCACTTCTATTTTTGGCACGATCCATGGCAACCAAATGGTCCACTGGCACTGAGCTTCCTAAGACTATATGCACTGGCAACAAACAAGAATGCCACTCTCGCAGAAATCTGGACAGACCCTGCAGCGGATGAGGCAGTTGGGCTCCTTGCTTCACATCTCCACTCTCAGACCGTCGTACGGCCGAGTTCCTCGACCTGCTGTCCACATTGAGCACTTACAAGCTGTCTAACTCTGGGAATGATGGTTGGGCCTGGCATCAAGGGAACTACTCGGTCAAACAAGCCTATAACTTCCTTCAAGGTCCCTGCTGAGAGACAATGCTGAATTCATAATGGATTGCAGACTTATTTGGAACAAGTGAGTTCTCAAAATCAAATCAGGCGCGGATGGATCTATTGAGAGGTATAAAACTTGTTTAGTGGCGAAATGCTTCACCCAACAAGCGGGGGTTGATTACGAAGAGACCACAGTAATACATATTGCATTCATCAAAGACTTATTCTTTCTCCCCGTCATATCATTTTGTTGTGGCGTACAAGGCTTTGTAGTCTGCCTACATATACCCTCCTAAATGCAATAATTTCAAATTCTCCCTCCTATATCTGTCCTTAAAGTCTTAATTGTTTTTCCTAATTTCTTCTTCACTTCAATCTTATATCTTTTAAATAGTTCGATAGCCTTAGTTTTTCTTTTCAAGAGATAAACATAGGAGAATTTATATAATAATCAATAAATGTTATATAGTATTTCTTGTAATTGCGTGTAGCAATATTCAGTGGACCAAAAATATCTGAATGAACCAACTCTAACAATGTTCACAAGGAGATGTTCATTGTTCCTGATATGTTAGGTACTAGGTTCATTCTTATTATTTTTTTTCATTTTAACCGTTCGAAGATATCCTAATCTCTCATGTCATAGATCATAATTAGACAGGAAACACAAGGAATACTCAGAATAGATATTCATTGATTCATTATTCTTAACTATTAGACAAGTAGTCATGACCAGGAACAAACTTTCCCATGACAAACTATCATTCTTTCCTATGGTTACACGACCATTATTAAAAGCGGGCTTCAAGGTTCTTTTTCATGAGAATAGGGATAAAGATGAGGTTCCGGCGGATCACTGGTATGTGCAGTACATCATGGATAACCGTAATATTATTCCCTAGGTCAAACTTGCATTTCCCAACACCTTCATTACACAGTACATCATGGATAACCATAATGCTATCCCTTAGGTCCAACTTGTATTTCCCAACACCTTCAACATTCATGTAAGTGAGTTCCCCATGAAAATCCTTTGATCTCCATTCTTCAGTTCCTTGAAGTCGACCAAACCATCCTTTGTCTACGCGCTATGTGACGGGTCACACCAGAGTCGATCCACCATCCCTAAACATCTATCGCCGCAACATTGCGCTCGACGACCGACGACTATAGCAAACTCGTGCTTGTTGGAGACTCTTTTATGCAAGGCCTTGTTCTGACTCTACACCTTTCTTGTAAGCCAGTTGGTTTTGAAATGTCCTAACTTTCCATAGTTAAAACAAGCTCCTCTTGGTGTCTTTACACGCCCTTTAAACTGCTTCTTGTTGGGACCAAGGTTCTTTCGGTGGTGTACAATGCTGGCTTCTTCTTCGACCTTTTCGGCCTCAAAGATTTCCACCTTCTTGTTCTTAGGCTTTGTTTGGCATGTACTAACGGTTAATAACGAATAGCGATTAGCGACTAGAGATTAACGATTAGGGTAGCGAGTTAATTATTAAATTTAATAAAAGTGCAAATGCAGCGTTTGAATCCATCAATAAATGTAAAATAACTAAAAATGGTACAAACAAATATTTAAATAATTTGTATTAATATATGTATCATCATAAATTTAATTACACATTTTTATTTTAACTATTTTTATATTAATAAATAATAATAAAATAAATATCTAACCAAATGATTTATAAGTTAATAAAATAATAATAAATAAAATGTTCATGTGGTATAAAATAATAAGTGTATTATACAAATAGTAATTAATATTGAAATATTTTGAGGGTATATCTGGAAATAAGTTTTAATACGCTTGTAGCTAGCCTAGATTTTGATCTTCCAAGCGTCTCAAAATGTTGAATTCAAACCATTTGTCGCAGTCAAACACCTTAAATAATGTATTGACTTAGTCAACACGCTATACACTATTGTAACGCTATTTTAAAGGCGTGCCGAACATGACCTTTGCCATATTTTGCTCTAAGACTAGTTGGGCTGACAAATATGTGATCGACTTAACTATCTCATTGAGTCGCAGTGTGCTAGCAACCATGTCGAATGAGGATGGTAGGTTGTTCAGCACCGTTGCCACTTGCAAAGTTTCTGGTAGGACTATTCCTATGACAGCTAAGTCTCTAGCCATGAGTTTCATCTTATTCACATGATCTATTACATTATTAGTTTCCTTCATCGTATATGGATTATAGTTATACAAGAGAAGTTGCACATTAGTATTGGTTTTATCATTATACTTTTTTTAAGTGCTTATGATAGATCATGTGTCGTCTTATAATTTTTGAAGACAAATAATGTCATCCTCCATATGGATCAATATTTCGAAATTTCAAAAATACAGAAAATGGACTTACATTTCAAAATGCCAAAAAAAATCAAAAAGAATGCTTAAATGTGCTAAAGATTTTGATGGGCAGAGAGCCCTGGGTGAGATCAAATGAAATAAAAATTGACTGTTGGAATTGAAATAAAAAAAGTAACGCTCAGGATTAGACTAGATCGAACTAAGAGATGAACGGTAGAGATTAGAAAATACAATGAACGACTGTGATTAAAAATAAAAATGAATGGCTGGGATTAGATGTAAATAAGTTATAAGGACAACGATTCAAATTAACACACAAAGAATGAAATGATGAAATCAAAGCAGATCAACTTAAAAACGAGCAGCTAAGATTAAAACAGATCCCGGACGAGTATGTGTGACCACGGTGGTCACAACTACAACATACTCCCACTTGACCAATGTGGTCACTGTGTCAACACTCCCACTATACGTGAGTAGTTTAATTGACCAATGTGGTCACTGTGTCAACACTCCCAACCACTAGCGGTGTCGGCGCGACTGCTAATCTGCATCCCAAACCTCCTCAGTACTTTATTAATGTATTGTTCCTGACTTAAACTCAAAGCAGATCAACTTACAAACAAGCAGCTAAGATTAAAACAGATCCCGGACGAGTATGTGTGACCACGGTGGTCACAACTACAACATACTCCCACTTGACCAATGTGGTCACTGTGTCAACGCTCCCACTATACGTGAGTAGTTTAATTGACCAATGTGGTCACTGTGTCAACACTCCCAACCACTAGCGGTGTCGGCGCGGGACTGCTATTCTGCATCCCAAATCCTCCTCAGTACTTTATTAATATATTGTTCCTGACTTAAATTCAAGCTTCTTGAGTTTCTGTCATGATTGATTTGAATGCTCAGTACATAGGAGGTCTCACCCATGTTTGTCATTTCGAATCATTTGTTCAATTTATCCTTGATTTCATTGAGCATATGTACATCATTACCGGCAAGCAGTATGTCATCTACATATAGTGATAATATCACAAAATTGCTCCCACTTTTCTTGATGTAGACATAATGATCCAATTTGTTCGTCCTGAAACTAAGTTGAACTATCGTCTCATGGAATTTCAAATACCATTATGTAGACGATTGCTTCAAGCCATATAATGATTTTCAAAGTTTATATACTTTATCCTCCTGACCTTTCACCTGAAACCCTTCAGGTTGTCGCATATATACGTCTTTAGATATGTCTACATTCAGGAACGCTATCTTGACATCATTTGGAACAACTCCAAATCCATATATGCTACTATGATTAAGATCGTCCTAATCGACACAAACTTAGCCACTGGAGAATAAGTCTCCTGAAAATCAATCCAGGTTTCTTGAGTATAACCCTTGGTCATCAATCTTGCTTTGTGCCTATCAAGAGAACCGTAAACACGATACTTTCTCTTGAATACCCATTTGCACCTGATAGATTGCCTCTCTTTCGGCAAATCACATAATGCCCACACTCCATTGTTGTAAATCGAGTCCAATTCAGCTTTCATTACGGCCGCCCTTGACTCCGATTCACTAGAAGTCATCGCTTCTTTGTAGGTGATAGGATATGTACTATCCTTTATCTGAATGTCAACGGAGTAAAATGATGCCTCGTACTCGTACAGAACGTAATCATCCAAATGTGCGGGTGTTAACTGTGGGCGCTTGGTGCCGATTATACTTGTGGAAGTACTCGGTTCCACTACATCCAAGAGTATCTCATTTGGAGGTGGAGCATCAACTCCCACTGCTGAATAGTACAATGGATCACCTGAGTTGTCTCCATCATCTCCTACAATTGTGAGCGGATCATCATCCTCCCTGACCTGCTCCTCATTCTCATGAAAAGTAGCATCACAACTCTCTATGAGGCCTTTTTGCTGATTGAAAAATTTGTACTATTTGGATTGTTCACTATATCCAGTAAACTTGCACGTTACGGACCTTAAGTCTAACTTGTCTCTAAGCTGACTAGAAATCAACACGTGCGCTTTACATCCTCATTTTCAGAGACGATCCATTTCGGGCTTCTTGCCATTCCACAATTCATATGACGTTGATTCTACGGACTTAGAAGGAATCTTATTTTGTATGTAACTCACGGTCATCAAAGCCTCACCCCAAAAGCGTTATGACATACTCGAGTGGGACAACATACATCTCGCTGCATTCATCAGAGTCCTATTTTTCCTTTCTGCCACACCATTATGTTGTGGCGTATATGGCATCGTAGTATGCCTATGTATGCCCTCTGAAATACAGTAACTATCAAATTTCTAGGAGGTATACTCTCCTCCTTTATCTGTCCTCAGGCACTTGATTGATCTTTTTAACCTTTTTTCAACTTGTGCCTTGTACCTCTTGATTGTTTTGAAAGTTTCTTAATTTCCCTCTAAGAGGTATACATAGCAAAATCTAGAGTAGTCGTCTATAAATGTAATAAAGTACTCTTTCCCCTTATAAGTAGGAACACTCAATGGTCCACAAATATCTGAATGAATTAGTTTCAACAACTCAGTTGACCTTGTCCCCACACCAAAAGAGGTCCTTGTCATTTTACCGGACAAGCAATGCTCACATGGCATTATCCTTGCACCAAAGATGTTGGACACTAAATTCATTTTCTTTATTTGTTCCTTTTTTGAGTTTCCTAGATGTCCTAACCTCTCGTGTTAGAGATCATAGTCAGACATATAACACAAAGAATATTGGGAAGAGTATTTTATTTCACCGGTGTTAACAACGTTCAGGCAGAACAGACCATGACCGATTACATACTTTCGGTTGCAAACACCTTATTGTTCTTGCCTATAGTGATCCGACCATTATAGAACCTAACTTCAAGGCCCTTTTGCAAAAGGACAAGAATAAATATTAAATTGCGCTTTAATCCTGGCGCATACATGATGCGAAAAACCACACGCTAAAACTTCAGCAAGTATACTGGTCGCACAAGTAATAAAGAGATGAGTAGAGTGTCGAACCCACGAGGATTAATGAATTTTACAATCTGAAATTTTATCTTGAAATCCGATTTCAAAGATCTTCAATGAATTTAGAAAAAGATAAGATGAGATAGAAACTAAAAAGAAAAGATAAAATATAAAATATAAAAGAAAAGATAAAAAATTTGGTTTGTTAAGAATAAAATTCTGTTTCACCCCTATTATCTTCTAAAAATTCAATTAAAGTGTTTGAATATTAGATGGTGGAAGAATTGATTTAAATTTATAAGACTCCGAAAACAGATGACTTTACTATCTTAATCTTAAATTAAATCAGGAGTACGTGAAAACGTTAAATCTAAATCAATTTAAATTAAAATGCAACAAAATCTAATTCTAAATTGCTAGGCCTCTCTCGAGTGAATAACAACCCACAACTTATGAATTCTGGAAACAAATAGACATAAATCTTTGCAACTAACAATCCAAACACTTGAAACGGCCAAACAGAAATACGCCAGAAAAACGGCCCGCGTCGCGTCCGAAACGGACCACGTCTGGGCAGATGAAAACACGACTTCTTAAAAGAGGAAAAACAGATTCAAAACGATGGCGGAGGTGAAAACGACCTGTGTTAGACGGACACGGTCCGTTTTGCCTCGGCCGAAAATCGTGCTTCACAGAAATCCGAAAGAAAATTAATTAAGAGTAAAATACTAACAGTATCTTTCGATTAAAGTTAATAAAATACTCAATAAAGCTTCAGAAAATATCAAATCACAACCTAATAAAGGTTCAACAGAAATTCTTCCTAAACAAAGATGATTCAATCCCGCTTCAAGGCTTTTCCTCCAAAGTTGGCTTCTCAGCTCTTCAAAAACCTGAAAAATATGAGGAGTCTCTGATTCTTTTCTGTTTTGTGAGAGATCTATGGTGTCAAAGATGTTGATTTTCTTCTCTTGATCTCCTCTTCTATCTCTCTTGAGAACCATGTCTATTTATAGGGGAGAACCAATCTCCAAGGGGTCTCCAAACCTTTCACAAAGTTCATATGTTTTCAAATTCTTTCCAAGTCAAAACACAAAAGGATTTATATTTTTTAATTAAATTCGTAACTCTCCTTTAGGCTGAAATTTAAACCATCAAAACTCTTTCAAATCTTCTCAAATACGATTCCTTTTGATCCCCAAGGAGTTAGGATAAGATAGGAGTCCTTTTCCAAGTCATATTAGGGAGAAAAAATGATAAAATCTTCTAATTTCTCTTCAAATTCGTAGCTCTCTCTTGGGCTGAATTTTTGGACTTCAAA
>LTAE01001050.1:2628-45211 GCA_001647135.1 Pontederia paniculata | reverse complement strand
TTCTAATTTCTCTTCAAATTCGTAGCTCTCTCTTGGGCTGAATTTTTGGACTTCAAAACTCTCTCAAATTCATTAGAAATAGGTCTCTAATAGTTCCAAGGAGTTGTACGCTCAGTTACTATCTCTGTTGAAATCCTATCCCATGATTAGAAGTCTTTTTCATGAAGTTTTGACACATTTTCCTAGTCAAATTCTTCAAAAAGAATCGTTCCTAGTTGGAATATGAAAAGTTGGAAGTCCTCCTTTAATTGAATTTTCTCAAGAGAACCAATTCCTATTTGAAGTAGGAAATGCTAGGAATCCTTTTAATTAAGAACCTTCAAATAATAAACTCTCCAAAAAGTATATAATATCAAATAGTGCGCTCGACTGATTCTGCCCTTTGCAGTATTTGCCATGAATTGATGTTATTTTGCCTGAAAATTAATCATAAAGAGCACTTAGGTAGAATTTGACTCATGAATGAAATATGAAATGAAATAACTAAAACAATGCATGTATTAATGTAAAATACTAGAAAAATAATATAAAATAGATGCATGTAATATGTATATTTTTGCATGCATCAATACAACACATTCTTAAGTACTACAAAGCTATCTCCTAGGTCTAACTTATACTCAGCAATCCCCTCAACATCGAGGTATGTGTTGTTGCCCATGTAGATTTTCTGCTCCCCTTTTGCAATTTCCTTGAAGTAAGGTCTTCCTTGGTCTTGGCAACGTGGCGGGTCGCTCCAGAGTCGATCCACCATCCTTTAATGTCCGTCGTTGTTGCATTGCACTCCACTACCATGGCATATAAGGACTTGCTGGTGTTTGCTCCCTTATTTGGTCTTTCGCCTCTTTATCTGTCGGACGAGCCGTTGTTGCCATCTTGTTTTTGCTTGTTGGGACAGTGCTCCTGAAAATGACCAAACTTTCGACAAGCAAAACAAGCTCCTCTTGGCACCTTGCGCCTTGCTCTAGGTTTGAACTGCTTTTTCTTGGGGCCGAAGGCTGGCCTAGCTTGCTTACGCCGATGGTGCATAGCATGAGCCTCTTCCTCCACCCCTTCAGCTGCCTCCTCTGCTTCGAAGATGTCAATCTTCTTCTTTCCTTTGACCATGTCCTGCTCGATGGCCAAGATGGAGGGCAATTCAGCGACCTTCTTAATTGACTCATTGACACACACAACTGTGGTCATGTCAAAGGCAGGCGGGAGACTGTTAACCATCGAAGTAATTTGCAGCGGTTCTGGCAGTGCACACCCTGTAGCTTCTAAGTCTTTAGCCATTACAATCATATTGTTCACATGGTCAGACACATTTTCGTCTGACTCATTTTACATGTAGTGTACTTATGCAACAACAATTGTATATTCATGTCTCTCTTGGACGCATATTTATCTTTGAGAGTTGTCTAAAGCTCATAAGCATTGTTGTAGGTCTCAAAGATTCTAATCAGGTTGTCCTTCATATACATCAATATGAAGGTCCTAGCTTTCTCATCACCAGCTTTCCTCTGCTCCATGACTGCCGCATGACTGTCTTCTGCTCCTTAGAAGCTCCTTCTGCAAGTGCTGGTGGAGCTGCATTTATGAAATTTTGGAGACCGTCGTGAACTAAGCCATACCGAGTGTCATAGTTGACTATCTTTGATATCTCAAGGATGTTGGCCGACGCGTGAGATGTCGTTGAAGGCACGGAGAAGAGTAACGGCGCAAGGAGGAAGAATTGAAAAAAAGATAGTCAACTAACCTATGACAGCATTCCAGAACGTGGCTCTGATAACAGTGAAGTAAATAAAAGAAATATGTCACATTTTTTGCTCCCGTCAGGTGGTCATACCACTATACAATAGAGCTTTATATATAGTCGCCATTTTTACCCCACTGCCGTCAGCCCCATCCGCGTCATTGCTGCAACTTTCGTGATGTTGCCCACGCTGCGTCGTCTTGCAAGAATGACCATGGATGTTCATTTATCTTACAAAGACGCTCAGTTGTGCAAGGTTTATAGGCCTATAAATAAAATGTCTTTTCATTTTAATTGAGTATATATAATGTAAACAATGGTTTGATCCTATAATAACAACATGCAACATCTATCTTGTAATTTTTTCCTAATCAATTTCTCTTTTGTCTCATTGAGCATTATGACATCATTTTCGTCGAACAAAATATTGTCCACATACAATGACAATATAACAAATTTTCTCTTGTATCATCAACTCTTTTAAGATTAGTTTTTGATTTAATTATCAACCACTTTGTAATTCACTTATTTTTAAAGTTTCTGCTACTTTAGTAGCTTGAATTTTTCGCAGCTTATCTTATCGCATACTAGAGGCTCCAACTAAATTAGTAAGCATAGTAATCCAACTAAAAAGACTAGCAACATCAACATGATTTTTTGCGACACCAACAAGAGTCAATTGAAGCAGATAAGCAAAACAATGAGTATAATATGCTGACCTATTTTCTCTTAAGATCTAACTTTTGAAATCATTAAATTCGTCTTGCATGTTATTTGCTCCATCATAACCTTGGCCTCTTATTCGAGATAAACACAATCTACTTTGAAAAAGTATTGAATCAATTATTTTTTTAAGAGATGAAGCAAATGCATCTTTGACGTGACCAATGCAAAGAAATCATTCTTTAATTATGCACCATCTATCTATAAACCACAAAAAAATTGCCATTATTCTTTTTTAGATACATCATGAGATTCATCAATCCATTTCCAATATATTAAGATTAACTTTAGTTGTTTCTTGTGTAGCAAAATTTACAAGATCTTTTTGAATATCATGTGACACCATTTGTTGATTTCGTGGCGCAACTTTTAACACAATTTTAGCTGTCTTCATTATGATCGATAAGAAATTGCAAAGTTCTCAAAAATTTCCCTTATTTTGTAAACTATCAAATTCATCGTGACCACGAAAGGATAGCCTTAATGTAAAAGAAATCTTATGCAATCTAAGGAGGCATGTAAATGAATTGTGTTCTTATTTTTCACTTGAGTCGATTGTTTGTTGAGAGCTATTTAAATAAATTGATTGTAATACCCCAAATCCCCATCACAATAAATGGACGGTCTAGATTAAAAGATTGTTAAATAAGAGTTTGGGCCCAATTAAAAGTCCACCCAAATCCTAATTCCTCACCTATATAAATCCCTAACCACAAGAAAATAATTTCCCAAAATCTAAAATTCTGCCCTAGCCGTCAGATGAGTTCTCTCCCCTCTCTTCTCCTTCTCTCTTTCCTTCTCTCTCTCAAACTTCAACCTCGAGATTGGTGTCAGGAGGAGATGACGCAGAGGACAACGCACAGAACGAGAGAGATAATCCAAGACGTGAGACGTATAGAAGATAATTGCAAGGTATGTAAATAGGCGGATCCCAATAGATAGGTTGTCATGATATTTAAATTGCATGCTAGGGTTCTTGATAGATAAAATAATATTTAATTATTTGATCCATGTTCAAATGCCTAGATAAATAAAATATCTATGTTGAACTTATGCTAAAAGACGAGATTGATATGCCGTGTAAAATCGCTCGTGCAAGTCGGCCGTCCCCTTTGTCATCACGACCATGAAAGGTGTTTCACGACCGTGACTGCACTGGTCACGGCCGTGAGAACGAATCTCACGACCGAGAGCCGAATGCCAGAGGTCTCATCACGGGCCATTAGATGATATCATGGGCCGTGATACTGACTTACGGGCCGTAATATTGACTTACGGGCCGTGAGGTTGCGTGACGCCGTAAAGGGACGAGGGCAGGATCGATTTCACGACTACAAACCGAAGATCACAGGCCGTAAGAATTCGTCACGGGCCGTGAAGGAACGGAACAACCGACAATTTAACCGTGATGGTTGCATCACGCCCGTAAAGATGCTTCACCGTGGAGCGTGACGCCTAGGACGCCTTGAGGTTTGACCGAAATTTCAATCGACCATGGAGCGCCCTGACGCCGAGCTTTCACGGCCGCTCTACGGGCCGTTATGAAGGATTACGGGTCGTGATGGACAGGAGGGAGCGACAGGCCGTGAAGACCTCACGGGTCGTGATAATTGGTCACGGGCCGTGAAGGACAACGCAACGATCTAGAATTGGAAGCACGCGCACTGTGAACTAGGTTCACGGCCATGAAGAAAATTTCACGGGCCGTGAAGCCGTTGGTCACGACCGTGAATTGTATTTCACGTGCCGTGATAGACTTGATGAAGATATTGATGCTGATTCTTATAATTAAATAATAATTGATGGATGAGAAACCCTAACCCTAAACGGCCACGGATACTGACCGTGTTGTACCACGAAAATGTGAAAAATGTTGTGTCTACTTTTATTTTCATGATGATGTGATTATATTGATTGATTGAATATGAATTGATGAGCGGTGTAGGTTTAGGTGTCCCTAAATGTTAATCTAGCTGAAATTATGATATGATAAGATATGTTAATGATTGTGATTGAATTTATGCTTGAAGAGGAGGATCCCCGGCTATTGCGTCCCTTAGGGGACTATCGTTATTGTGTTCCTTCGAGAACTATTGCGTTCCTTCTCCAGGGAACTATTGGCGTTCCTTCGGAAAATATTGTATTGTTATGGAGACTTGGTCAGAGATAGACCCCATGGCCTAGCTAGTCATATTGGCACTGGGGGACAATCTGAATTTTCTTGCATTAATAAAAGCTCATATTGATTGATAATGAATGCTTCATATAAGGTAAGATAAATAGAGAATAAAATATTGATGATGCATTGAGTATATTGAAAAGGAAGTATATGGACCTCGCCAGATGAGATATGAATTGCTACTTTTGCCATCCATGGAGTATTGAGATTGAAAGATAAAGAATTGTTCTATTGAAATATTAAAATTGTTAAAGTATTGTTAATTGATATTCTCGTTCCATATTGAGTATCTTATTTATGTCTTTTACATATTGAGTGTCAAAACTCACAAGAGATTTATCTCCCCTGCTAATTCAATTCTGCAGGCCGCCCTGAGGATAATTAGG
This sequence comes from Pontederia paniculata, assembly GCA_001647135.1. Lineage (NCBI taxonomy): Eukaryota > Viridiplantae > Streptophyta > Magnoliopsida > Commelinales > Pontederiaceae > Pontederia > Pontederia paniculata. The sequence goes on along the minus strand of LTAE01001050.1, from coordinate 40,188 downwards.
TACTGATGATGGTGTTGATGATGATGCAGCTCGTGATGGTCCACTTGCACATGTCATAGGATCCTGGTTTAAATTTGAGTTTTGTTCATTTTGGCATAGAGAGGATGATGAACTCTACTGCTTTAGTATTCAATTGTTGGATTTTAGCCTTATATTGGAATTGATGTAACAGACTTATTAGTATTTTATATATTTCAAAGATGTTTAATTTTAAAGTATTATGTTTATATGATATAGCCCTATAGTTGACCGGTCAAATGGTCAAACTAAAGGTAATGATATTGTACGATAGCGTCTCCAAGTCTTTATTCTGACACGTGGCTGGGTATGGATTTGGGGACGTTACAGTATGGTATCAGAGCCTTTCTAACTATCCCTAGATAGATAGAAGTCCATGTGCAAGCATCACGAGCCATCATCACGCCATCAGGTATGAGTTTAATTCGAAAATAGATTATTGACCTCACTAATGAAAATTTGTATGATTGTCTTATATGTAGATGCCTCCACGACATTCCGTTAGACGTGCTAACCAACCCCCAGAAACTAACATTGATGCACCAAATCCACCCCCTGAACCTGTCATGCCAAATTCTGAACAACCTGATGAGAGCAGCCCGTAGGGAACACCAACGTGACGAGACAAGAGACATAATTAAAAGGTTTTTGAAGCAACACCCTCCATAATTCAAGGGAACTGAGGACTTTGGTCATGCTGAGAAGTGGATGGAGAAAATGGAAATCTTCGTGGAGATGCAATGTTTAGAGGAGCGGAAAATCATCTTTGCAATAAACCGTCTCATGGATGATGCAAAGGACTGGTGGAATGCTACGAAGAGTACAAAGTTTGCAACACATGGTGAAATCTCTTGGGAGGACTTCAAGGAAGTTTTTGAAACGTGTTACCTGCCTCAGTACCAGAAGGACAGGAATCAGGAGGAGTTCCTTCAACTAAAGCAGGAAGGCAGGACTATAGAGAAATACCTGGTGAAGTTCCTGCAGCTAGAGAAATATTGCACTTTGGACAAAAATGAGAAGTCCAGGACAAAGAGGTTTGTCAATGGGCTGCATTCGGGACTGAGAGCCAAGGTCATGAGCGGGAACTGCAAAACAGTGCAAGAGGCCTCTGAGCTTGCATCAGAATTGGAATGGGAACATGATGACTGGAGAAGGACCCATAAAAACAAAGAAGCAGCACACCCACAAAACAGGGACAAGGCTAGGTGGGATGATAGGAAGCAACATCGGGCCCCTGATGGAAGGGATCGCCGCCGAGAAGACCTTCCAAAGCCGTATGAACCACGCAATGCCCAACCCACCGCCACATTGCCCGCATTGTCAAGGATTTCATTTTGGAGAGTGTCGCCGCAAGACCGACGCCTGCTTCAATTGTGGAAAATAGGGACATTTCGTGAGGGACTGTCCAGATAAGAAATGGTATACGCATAAACAAGGACCACAATTGACAAAAGGAAGAGTGTTCTCCTTGACATTAGAAGATGAGCCGGAACGCATGCCCCACATTTATGATTCGCTAGGTTTGACTACAAAACTTAGTTCATCTTAACGTTATTTCTAAGGAGGTTATTTGCCACAACATCAAATAGTGATAGATGCTAGATTTGAGGACGAATCTAATTAAGGAGGTTATAATGTAATACCCCAAATCCCCATCACAATAAATGGACGACCTAGATTAAAAGATTGTTAAATAAGAGTTTGGGCCCAATTAAAAGTCCACCCAAACCCTAATCCCTCACATATATAAACCCCTAATCACAAGAAAATAATTCCCCAAAACCTAAATTCTGCCCTAGCCGTCACATTAGTTCTCTCCCCTCTCTTCTCCTTCTCCTCTCTCTTTCCTTCTCTTTCTCAAACTTCAATCTCGGGATTGGTGTCAGGAGGAGGTGACACAAAGGACAACCACAAAACGAGAGAGATAATCCAAGACGTGAGACATATAGAAGATAATTGCAAGGTATGCAAATAGGCGGATCCCAATAGATAGGTTGTCATGATATTTAAATTGCATGCTAGGGTTCATGATAGATAAAATAATGTTTAATTATTTGATCCATGTTCAATTGCCTAGATGAATAAAATATCTATGTTGAACTTATGCTAAAAGACGAGATTGATATGCCGTGTAAAATCGCCCGTGCAATTCGGCCGTCCCCTGTGTCATCACGGCCGTGAAAGGGGTTTCACGATCGTGACTGCACTGGTCATATGACCGTGAGAACGGATCTCACGACCAAGAGCCAAACGCCAGAGGTCTCGTTACGGGCCGTTAGATGATATCACGGGCCGTGATATTGACTTTCGGGCCGTGAGGTTGCGTGATGCCGTGAAGGGACGAGGGCAGGATCGATTTCACGACTGCAAACCGAAGATCACGGGCCGTGAGAATTCGTCACGGGCCGTGAAGGAACGGAACAGCCGTAATTTTAACCGTGATGGTTGCATCACGCCCGTGAAGATGCTTCGCCGTGGAGTGTGACGCCTACGGACGCCTTGAAGTTTGACCGAAGTTTCAATCGACCATGGAGCGCCCTGACGCCGAGCTTTCACGACCACTCTACGGGCCATTATGAAGGATTACGGGTCGTGATGGACAAGAGGGAGCGACAGGCTGTGAAGACCTCACGGGCCGTGATAATTGGTCACGGGTCGTGAAGGACAACACAACGATCTAGAATTGGAAGCTCGTGCGCCGTGAACTGGGCTCACAGCCATGAAGAGAACTTTACGGGCCGTGATAGTTCATCACGGGTCGTGAAGGACGATATGAAGGCCGTAACAGCCGTGATATGCACATCACGGGCCGTGAAGCTGTTGGTCACGACCGTGAACTGTATTTCACGGGCCGTGACAGACTTGATGAAGATATTGATGCTGATTCTTATAATTAAATAATAATTGACGGATGAGAAACCCTAAACGGCCGCTCCGCTTCATGACGCGGGCCGTGTCACCAGTTGATACTGACTGTGTTGTCCCACGAAAATGTGAAAAATGTTGTGTCTACTTTTATTTTCATGATGATGTTGATTGAATATGAATTGATGAACGGTGTAGGTTTAGGTGTCTCTAAACGTCAATCTAGCTAAAATTATGATAGGATAAAATATGTTAATGATTGTGATTGAATTTATGCTTGAAGAGGAGGACCCTCGGCTATTGCGTCCCTTAGGGGACTATTGTTATTGCGTTCCTTCTCCAGGGAACTATTGGCGTTCCTTCGGGAACTATTGTATTGTTATAGAGACTTGGTTAGAGAGAGACCCCATGGCCTAGCTAGCCATATTGGCATCGGGGGGACAATCTGAATCTTCTTGCATTAATAAAGGCTCACATTGATTGATAATGAATGCTTCATATAAGGCAAGATAAATGATATATTGATGATGGCTTGAGTATATTGAAAAGGAAGTATATGGACCTCGCCAGATGAGATATGAATTGCTACTTTTGCCATCCATGAAGTATTGAGATTGAAAGATAAAGCATTGTTCTATTGAAATATTGAAATTGTTAAAGTATTGTTAATTGATATTCCTGTTCCATATTGAGCATCTTATTTATGCCTTTTACATATTGAGTGTCAAAACTCACGGGAGATTTATCTCCCCTGCTTTTAGTATTCTATTGTTGGATTTTAGCCTTCTATTGGAACTGATGTAACAGACTTATTAGTATTTTCTATATGTCAAAGATGTTTAGTTTTAAAGTATTATGTTTATATGATGTGGCCCTATAGTTGACCGGTCAAATGGTCAAACTAAAGGTAATGATATTGTATGGTAGCGTCTCCAAGTCTTTATTCTGCCAGGTGGCAAGGTTTTGGGGACGGTACATTGATTGTCTCATCAAATTTTCACATCTACTAGCAGCTTGATTATGAAGATTGTCGACTCCTACATGAATATCAAGTCCCTTTTTCTTGTTCCACCATTTATAGCCCTCAGTGACAAATGAATGGCAGTATAAACAGAAAATTGCATTTTTCGTAATGTTATATTCCAATCAATTGAAATATTGTGTGTACCAACCAGGATTAAATCGACGTAATTTGTCTCCGATTTCGGTTTGAGAAAAATTATGAATTCGAGGTTGGAATAATCCTTTAAATAAGTACATTCTTTTAACATAATTTTGATCATTAGGATGATAACTTGAATTTTTTTTCCTTTCTCCAGGATCAGATGGAATAGTACTCACATCAATTTGAATTCGTTTAAAAGAATGTGATGCTTCATTCAAAGTATTCTCATTTTCATTTCCTTCATCATGAAATATACTTTTAAAAGTAGATGATGTTTTTTTTAAATATTTTTCAAATGAAATAGTTGACTGCAAAAAGATTTTATATTAAAGTTTAGTTAAACAAATAAATTTAAAAAATTATAAAACCTAATAAGAGAAAGAAATATGTTATTACGCATAAAGTCGATATCTTAACAAAATAAAAATAAAAATGAGCAACCTAGTATATGCATAATAGTATTAATTATTAATTATTCAAAAGCTAAAAATGGCATGGGAATAGGGAATAACATATATGATAAACGAAGAAAAAACAATACAAGCAAATATATTTGGTATAGAAAATTATGATGAAAGTAAATAAAGTAAAGATAAAAAATAACATATAAAAAATGCATACTTTAGAAATTAAGAAATAGGAATAAAAAACTGAGACTTTTTCTTTCAAATAATTAATGGGTTATTAAGTGGGATAAGTATTTATAAATAATTAGAATTGTGGTTAACTGGGATAAGACTTAGAATTGGAATAAGAGTAGTAGTTGAGCTCAATTGGAATAGGAACATTAATTGGGCACGGATTTGGGCTCTTGATTAGCGACAGAAAAAAAAAGAACCCAGGGATTCGAACCCGTGTGGGCGTGAGTGGGTTCCTCGGAGACTAACGACAATCATCGTAGTGAGACCAAAGTATTGTCATATACTATTAAATATATATTATAGGCATTTTTTAGTGCCTCCACATGTAGGCGGCAGCAGATTTCAATTAAAATAATATTATTTATTAAAATAGTAAAATATATTGATTAAACTAATTCTTAACCTATAAATAATCAAAGGGTTCAATGTGGGTGTTCCCTAGTTAAGTAGGGAGCACCATGTTACCTACATCTTCAATCGTATGATGTTAAATCTACGGTGGAGATTAGATTTTCTCTCTCCTACTTTTTTTCTCTCTCCTAAATCTATCCACCATATATTATGCATCATACGATTAAAAATGTAGGTAGCACGGTGCTCCCTACTTAAGTAGGGAGCACCTCCATTTTTTCCATAATCAAAACTAATGATTTATAATATCACATTATTTTCAAATATTTCAATCTAATTTTTACTATCACAGCATTTTCATAAATCATAATCAAATATCCATTTAAATATTTCTATAGTAAGTTCCAAATATTCATAATACATCAAACATTAGACAAGTTGCAAGCATTCATACATTAAAAATCAAATTGATTTCGGATACATCAAATAAGTTCCAAGCATCTATATTTCAAATAAGCTTTCAAAACCATACATCAAACAAGTGATTTGATATTCATCACTAATACCACACTCCATCTTCTTCAAGACTTTAACAAAAATTAGACATCAAACAGAAATTTCAAAACTAATCAAGTCTTCAAATAAGATAGTCAACAATTGTTAATAACATCTTGATCATCATCTTCATCGCCACTACTTTCATTTTCCTTTTGAGATTCCATTGAACCCACTCCATCGTCTTCAAGATCTAAAAAATTAACACAATTACAAGAAAATTATTAAAGAATCAACACAATTACAAGAAAATTAACATATTATATAATTATGTAAAAAAACCTTAGCATTTGATTCTCCGATATTCTTAATTTTTTTTCTTGAATCATATTCTCAAGTTCATCATAATCAAGTTCTCTTCTTCTTTCCATAATCTAAATTTCTATTTTTTCAGTTGATTCAATATCAATTGGATCATATAATTTCTTGAATGCCGACATCTTAGATATCATGAATAATGAATACAATTATTTTGATGGACAAATAATACAAAACTAAACTTTATATGAACTAAAAAAGAATAATTTACCTTTCTTTCAATCTCAAATTATAATGAACGTAAACAAGATCATTTAACCTTTCATGCTCCAGTCTATTTTGTTTTTCAGTATGAATGCGTCAAACAAATTCCAATCACATTCACATCCAGAAGAAGAAGCAGTTTGACCAAGGACTCTTATAGCTAACTTTTGCAAATTTGGTACATCGTGACCAAACAATAGCCACCATTCATCTTCCATTCAATATGAGAAGAAAACAAAATTATTATTTGAAATTCTCAAATAATAGAAACATGCACATTTTTAAATTTACCAAATTGGAGTGAAAAAATAAATAATAGTGTGATATGGCAAAATTTTACCTTTTAGATGAGTAAAACCCAATGCACGTTCTCGAAAGATTTTTAACTCGTCCAATATTGGTGTGTTTGTAAATCCACCATCTACCTTGTCAATCATATTAAGCACGCCGCGGATTACATCATATTGTTCGCAAAAGGATGATGGATCATACTGAAAAGAAAGATTAAGATAATAGTCAGTTGCATGAAGGTCTTGCCGCAACATACGATTCCACCTCTTATCTATAATATCAATATAAGGCTTGTACAATTTTTTCTTATTCTTAATATGGTCATAATCCCTGAATGTGCTATGTACGTGCCTTCATAAATATAACCCAAAGATGCTTGACATCAATATCACAAATTCGCTACAAACATATCAATGGAGTCATAACCTTGACAATTAAGAAACAATTATTTTATAATTTTTCATCCAACACAATTTGTTTTATTTCTTTTCCTTTCTTTTCTTTCAATTTTTTTTGGAAATCAGCATTAATTACTAAAGTTCATAAATCGTTCTTATGTTGATGCAAACTGTGCAAAGCAATGAAGGTATTAGCAAAGCGTGTTGCACCAAGACAAATGATTTCATGTCAACCTTTTCTCTTTCTTAACCAATTCAATGTCACCTTGTGATTGCATATAAATACAATCACCTTAAAAGCAAAAATTGCTAAACTTTCCACTATAGGCATCTCTCCAACAATTTTCAATATCAAATTAACATAATGAGCAGCACAAGTTGACCAAAAGATAAAAGGATATTTCTCCATAAGTTTACTACTTGCAGTTTTGTAGTTTGCACTATTGTCTGTAACCATATGAACCACATTTTGAGGGTCAACCCATTTAATAATTTCACTAAACACATCATCAATTTACGCGTGTGCTATTATCAATGGATAAGTCTTGAATATGAAGGCCAAGAACACATCCTACTTATATCAAAGGTGTAGGATCTTTTATGAAATTTACCAAAGAAAATGTTTTAGCTAGTGGAATATATCTTGCCCATATAAAAATTGTTACAATAAAATTTCTCGTGAACCAACTATGGTGGAACATCACTTAACATGGAATGATTTCTTATATGGTTACACAACTTGGGTTTTTCATGGTGAGTTTTTGCCATCTATTCATTGATATTTCATATTCTACATGCACATCTACGGTCATAAATTCTACTAATATGCAACAAGGAATAGTTGGAGCTAGTGACATGAGGAAAATGTTTAGGGATGCATTAAGTGGTCAAGATGAATCATTGGGTGTTGGTCTCGATACTACTGAGCTAGTTGAAAGTAATGAACATGTTAAATGTAGGTGAGAATACAACTAATGAATTGGTTCGAGATTGTGACATTCCACTTTACCCTGGTTGTAAAGAGTTTTCAAGCATATAATTTGTCTTGAATCTTTATTATCTCAAAGTATTAAATGGGTGGTCAGGAAAATCATTTTGTATATTGCTTGAATTACTTAATGATGCATTTCCTAAGGGTACAAACTTACCATTATCATATTTTATGACTAATATAAATTATCAGCATTTTTATTTCCAAGATTTATTTCTTATATGGTATGCTTGACATATATTTATTTATTTCTTATAACATATCATCAGTTTACGCGTGTGCTATTATCAATGGATAAGTCATGGATATGAAGGCCAAGAACACATCCTACTTATATCAAAGGTGTAGGATCTTTTATGAAATTTACCAAATAAAATGTTTTACTTAGTGGAAGTTATCTTGCCCATATAAAAATTGTTACAATAAAATTTCTCGTGAACCAACTATGGTGGAACATCACTCAGCATGGAATGATTTCTTATATGGTTACACAACTTGGGTTTTTCATGGTGAGTCTTTGCCATGTATTCATTAATATTTCATATTCTACATGCACCTCTACGGTCATAAATTCTACCAATGTGCAACAAGGAATAGTTGGAGCTCCAAGATTAATCATTGGGTGTTGGTCTCGGTACTACTGAGCCAGATGAAAGTAATGAACATGTTAAATGTAGGTGAGAATACAACTAATGAATTGGTTCGAGATTGTGACAATCCACTTTACCCTGGTTGTAAAGAGTTTTCAAGCATATAATTTGTCTTGAATCTTTATCATCTCAAAGTATTAAATGGGTGGTCAGGAAAATCATTTTATATATTGCTTGAATTATTTAAAGATGCATTTCCTAAGGGTATAAACTTATTATTATCATATTATGATGCTAACAAATTAATAAAAGGATTGATCTGGATATGAAAAGACTTATTCATGTCTAAGTGATTGTATGTTATTCCGAGGTGAAAGAAATGAAGATTCTTGTCACGTATGTGGGAGTTTGAGATGGACAAGTATTAAAGATAATGAAAATGATGATCTTATCAATGAGAATACTGCCAAATTAAAGAAAAAAAATTGCATGGAAGTTTTGCGATATTTTTTGTTAATACCTCGACTAAAGCGTTTTTGCAGTTCATCTAAAATATTTTTATCTATGAGATGGTATGAAGAAAGTCGTAGGAAGAATGACATAATATGACATCCAACAAATGCTGCTATGTAGAAAGCATTTGATGAATGATATCCAAGTTTTTCCTATAATCCTAAAAGTGTGAGGTTGGGCTTAATTGCTGATGGATTTAATCCATCCATTTCGAATCATGAGTACGACATATAATACTTGGCAAGTTGTATTGATTACTTATAATATGGAGCCTTGGGCATGCATGAAAAAATCTTCATTTATTTTATCAATGGTCATCCCTGGAGAAAAAGGTCTACAAAATGATAAACCATCCAACCACAAGAACTTTAAGTTGAGAGCAGCACTTGTGTGAACTGTAAATGATTTTCTTATTTATGCAAACTTATCTAAATGGAGTACTAAACGGAGGGTAGTTTGTCCTTGTTGTGAGAAGTCAACACAATCTCAATGGCTTAATCATGGACGAAATTTTTTTTATATGGGTCATCGTTGATGGTTAAAACCAAATCATTCGTATAGGTTTGGAAGAGACATGTTTGATGGTACTATAGAGTTGAGACTACTACCAGTATCACCTACCGGTGTTGAAGTTTTGAAATAAATTGAACAACTAAATTATGTTTATAGTAAATCATCAAATTCTACTAAGAAAAGAGTAAGAGAGGATGTCTTACGGGAGTTCTAGATGATGACAATGACAATTTTATTACACATGAAGTTGGCTAGGTCGATGATCAATATGAAATTGTTAGCACAATTAGGGGATGCCGAATGAATCAATATGAAAAAAAAGAAGTATCTTCTTTGACTTATCTTATTGGAAACATAATTTACTTCGTCATAATTTGGATGTCATGTATATAGAGAAGAATGTGTGTGATGACATAACTCGTACTTTGATTTAAATTTAGATGGTAAGACCAAAGACAACTTAAAAGCGTGTCTCGATTTTCAAGATATGGACATCAAATATGATATGCGTCCTCGAGTTCTTCCTAATGGAAAATCCTTCTTACCCTCAAGCCCAGGAGTTCATTGCTCGCTTCACCACGACGTGGATTCGAACCAGCATCATACAATATGTGTTCACAAGAGAAAGATTCATATCTTTCACATCTTCAAAATTTAAAAGTGCCAAATGGATATGCTTCTAACATATCGAGAGGTCTCAACTTAAAAGAACGCTAGATTTCAACCTTAAATCTCATGATTGCCACATATTAATGTCATTCTTCGACTTATGCGAGTATTCGTTCCCAACCATGTTGTCACAATCATTTTAGAGTTGTCATCTTTTGTTTAAGAGAATACACTCAAAAACTCTTGATGTTAATGAACTTGATGATTTGCAATCACGAGTCACATTAACACTTTGTCATATGGAGATAATGTTTTCTCCTAGATTTTTGCATAATTATGGTTCATATAATCATCCATTTATCTCATAAGGCAAAACCTAGTTGAACTAGACAATATCAATGGATGTGTCCAATTGAAAGGTTAGTTAAACGTAGTTAGTAAATAAAATTATTATATATTTTATTTATAAAACATTTTAAAACTAATTGACATTTGAAATCATATGTTCATAATATAGCACAACTGGAAGGCTCCATTTCTGCAGATGAATGTAACTTCTTTTTCAAGATATATTGATCATAAGGAGACAAATTTCAATCGGCCACAAAGAAATTATGAGGTTGTGGATGGAGAAAATTATTAATTCTCTTTAGGTGGTCAATATATTCGAAAACATCGACTTCTGACCATTGATAACAAATTTCTATCTCAAGCATATTGTTATGCATTACTCCATAGTGATAATTTGAAAATTTACCATCGGTAAATATCTTATTGTTTAAATTTGAAAATATTACTTTTATTTTTTTTTAATTAATTGTGAATTCGGCAGAGATTTTTTAGCTTCTTAACATCGTGCCATAGGAACCTTCAACCAAACCAAAATCTCTTAAACAAGTGGTTGATTGAAAAAAAAATTATGAGTGGCTTTTATTGAAGGTAAATTTTAATATTTAAGTATATATTTCATAGTATATGTTATTGATAAAATGTAATACATATTTATACCTTTTTAGGTCCTAGAAATGGTTGAGTCAAATTTTCCGAAAGAAATAGTAGTGCTTGCTCAAGGACCAAATAATATTGTTAGAAGATTTGAATGCTTTATTTATCAATGGTTTTTTGTTCCACTAAAAATCATGATGTTGGAGTAAGTGCATGCAATGACCCAAGGGTCATGCATTGATGTGCATGCACATGTAATGACCCAAGGGTCATGCATTAACCAAGGGATACCAAATGATATGCATGCCATAATACTCATGTCTTCTCCTCTCCCTCACTTGTTAACTTTGCACTATAAAAGGGACCAAATGCTAATGCATGTGGGTGTATTACCAAAAAGAAAAAGTTAGTCGTTTGTGCTTTTGTCCAATCGACATTTGAGTTGTGATATAGAGTTCTAAGTCCACGTGACTTAGTTCCGACAACGACGACAAGGCCGACACTGTCAATATTTGTGGAAAAGTTGTTTTGGCTTCGACAACCTACGTTTCCACTGCAAGAGGTATTCCGTAAACCTCCGTTTAGTTGAATTATATATGTTATAATTCCTACACATGAGAAATCTCAAAAATTTCAAAATAATGGAATCGTGGAAGTCGAAGGAAAAGAAAATTATGATGCTCTTTCTGAGATTTTTGAATTAGATTATTACGAGAAGTATAAATTTGCTTTTTATCAACGTAATTCGGTTGACATTAATTCTCAAAGAGGAGTGAAGCAAGATGCAAATCGTTTTACTCTAGTATACTTGTGCGCTTTTTGAGATTTTTGAATTGGATTATTACAGGAAGTATAAACTATTTCTTCAACATGATTGAGTTGACATTAATTCTCAAAGAGGGTTGAAGCAAGATGCGAATGGTTTTTTTTAGGGATAGATGTGAATGGTTTTACTCATTTTGTTTTCTAAATTAATACACATCAGAAAAAACTTACATGATGATCCTTTTGTTTTCTCATAACAAGAAAGACGAGTCTTTTACGTGAATGATGCAAAAAAAAAGAATGGCCACTTGTGGTTATGACAAAACCGAAAGATTTATATGACATGCGAAATAAAGCTCAAGAAAAGGATGATGAAACTTACATAGAATGTGGAGATATCATTAATGAAAACTCAAGCAATTTCATAAGTTGGGCTAGGTTCGTTAATGAAGGTGACGAGAATCCTTGATGCACATTATAATTTGATAAGCTTTGTTCAACGTAAGCTTATTAAACAAGAGTTGTCTTATATTTTTTTATATGTGCTTGTGATTAATGACATTCTTTTTATCATTGCTTAATGACAATTTGAATGATGCTTATATGTATAATCAAATTGTTAATATTTTTAATATTTTTTTATGTGCAGATTTCACGAAGGCTAAGAATCGCAATCCCGAAGCAATGGAGGATGATTATGTATGAGGAGATGATCAAGAAGATCAAATTCAAAATTTAAATGATAATGTTGAAGAATGACTTATGATAATGGACTTCTAATAAAGGGTATGTAGTTATAAATTTTGATCATATGCAAATTTTGTTATTGTATATATAACAACCAAAGCACACAGACAAAAAGACAAAAAAGGATTCTTTCGTGGGAAAAGCATACAAAATTTGCAGAATGCATATCACTATATTAGGCAATCAATTTCATCAATTGGAAAATAAAGCTCGTAGAGCTTGGGAGGTTTGTTGGTTATAATTGCTCGAAGGTCAAACTTGTGTTTGTTAAATTATTTGACTCAAGGATAAATGTCTTTGACATTCAAAAATGGAATTATTGATTTTGTTCAGTTAAAAATTACATTACAATAATTATTAATTTATTTTTCATAAGAATTTAGTATTGTTAATCATTTTTATATATTAATATTTTTTTAGGATAAATTTGTGCTTCTTGATAATAGCGAAATAAACAAATGGATTCTCAATTCAGTTACAAAGAAATGGAGTATTTATCCTATTTAAATGGAAAATATACGATTGGTGTGAAGACTGGACTAGAAGTTGCAAGGGAACCACCGAGCAACTTTCCTCCTCAACAATGGATTGATCTTGTCCAATATTACTTCTCTGATAAGTGCAAGGTAATTTTATTTAATATTTATAAGAATGTTGTTTAAATTCTATTGTTAAATTATTTTTTTAGAATATTTCTGAAATTGGGAAAAGGGCACGAGCAAGTCAAGTCCCACCTCATACGTCGGAATCACAAAGTTTTGCTCAAAAGCGATGATTATTTGTATGATAATGTTTCTTTTATACATAAAGTTTAAATCATGTTGTCAATTTTTTGGATCAGTTTTGTGTATTTTCTAATAAACTTTGATAATTTTTTTTGTTGCAGCAAAAGAAACATAATAGAGATCTTGCACCAACAGAATGGTACTATATAATTCACAAACCCAAGGATGGAGGATTTGTTAATGAGGCTTCACAACAACTAGTGGTATATACAAATTATTGTTAAATTGCATATTGATTTTGAATTTAGAAAGATTATATATAATATTCTAAGGTATACAATTATTAATTAATGTGATAATTTATTAAATAATTTCTCTATTGTATAATAGGAGAAAGTTACCACATTACTGGCAGAACAAACAACAAATTTTGAACGAGATAACCTTACCAACGTAGAATAAGTGTATGATGAATTAGTAAAGCATGATTCATATCGGCTTTGAACTAGGACTCAACGCAAGAAAAGTACATGGGTTTTAAAATACTACAAAGATGACTCTTGATAGTGTTGATGCTTGTGCAAACTCGTGTTCAAGAAATTAAGGAACAGATGGAATTACAATTTGAAGACAAAATTCAAAAAATGGAAAGAGTCATCATGAACATATTTCTTCTTGAAGAAATAAGAAATATAAATTCACTAGTATGGAGTTTTATGAGAAGTGCAAAAGAATCATCAACTTCACAAGTAATTTATTTTAACAATATTAATAATATTTAATATATTATTTTTATAATTGCTTGATTAAAGAATTTTACTCAATTGCTTATAAGTCTTTTTCACGTGAATAGGAACGTGAAGGAATTCAGTTGTCAAGATGCAAACTCAAGTTTCATAGTTATGGAGGATTTTATATTAGTCATTTATTTAATTCAAATATATTATAATGTAGACACTCTTTTATAATGTTTCTTTATGAATATTTTATATCCAGTGACAAATATATACATTTCAAGTTGAAACAATAGTTTTTATTGTTAATCCAATTGATATCTTCAATTTGAAAAAAAAATCATTTAATTTTGCAAGATGTATATGATCACATAATTTGTATAGCATGTGATTTGGAATGTTTAACTGGAATTGTGTTGAGGAAAGGCGCCACTTGTTGCTGGAGATGATTGTTTGCTTGTGTTGGCTAGAAGCTCCTGCAATATAATTATTTGTCTTTAAAATTGTCTCCTTTCTTCACTTAGGACCTGGTCATAATAAAGCTTGAAGAAATTCTGTGAGTAACTAAAAGAATTGATCTAACTAAAACCGAATGAAACTAATACGAAAAGTTAGAGAATTGGGTTGCTTCCCAACAAGCGCCCTTATTTAAAGCCGTAGACTCAACGCTTCTGGTTGATGTTCAAGCTTGCAAATGAGGGGAATTGTGAGTGATGATGCACCCAATTGTCTCCAGTTTTTGGTAACCTTCTGTAGTGATTTTTGTTTTGTCCTTGTTCTGATATTTCAAATTCTCCTCTAACTGAATTGAAGTTGGGCTCTTTGGTCACCATTGTTTGGATGAATTTGGTGAATCTGATCTTGATGGTGATGGTGATGACAATGCATATGGTGTCGCTCTCTCCTCATGTGGTGGTGGATGAACAGGAGATGAAACTGTACAGGAGATGAAGCTGTAGTGATTGGAGTTTTCAAAGGCGAGCTCCTCCTTCGGACTTTTCCTTTCCATCCTCAATGATATATTCGCTCGTCTCCTTCACTCTCCACTGAGTAGTCCATCTCTTCTGATAATACTTTCTCCTAGGTCGCCACCTTCTTCGATAAAGGTTTTGTTTGTGGCATGGGAATATGATAGTCGGTAGTCCCTCAGCAACTTCTTGTGATGCAATTATGTTAACGATGCTTGATAACAAATAGGATCCTTATACTTGAGTTGCTTGAAAGTGACATGAATAACATTTTTAAGTTATTGACGTTTAATGCTGACGCAATTTAGCATCCTTATGGTAACAACACTTATTGACGACGAATTGAATTTCATCCTTATGATAGCAACGCTTGCCGACAACACAAGTAACTTATCCTTATATTACCGACACTTGCTAGTAACGTAATTTTTGTCGTAATATTAGCGACGCTAATCAGGGACATATTTAAAGGTGTCCTTTCATTATGGACGCCTACCAATGATGTATATAAATGTGTCTTTAATTAACAATAGCTATGCATCTAAATGTGTCCTTAGGGTATCAACGCTTATTAATGATGCATTTTATAGTGTCTCAATATTAGCGACACTAGATAGTGACACATTTATTAGCATCTTTATAACTTTTTGGGGACACCAAGTACGAGGACGCTTTTTATAGTGTCGGTTAATAGGTTAAAGACGCAATACTTGCGTCTCTAATTAAGTAAACATGCATCCTTAGATGGCCATTTGTTGTAGTGGTGGTAAGTACTTCACTATGTACAACTAGAGGCAATGGGTTTAATGGCTAGAATAAGTAGTCATAATTGTACTAGATGTATAGTAGTCAGCAAGCTTAACTTTCTTCTTGCGAAAATGTTCAGGATTGAAAAATAATTTCAACTCGTTTAGCTTGCGGAACCAATCTTATAATATCATTGACTGAGTAAAGAATAAAGGAAACCAAGTTTTAAAAGTTAAATATTCTTAAGACTTTAAAATATGGATAATCTTTGGTTCTCATTCAGGTACTTGTGGACTTTTCAGAGAATTCTCGGACTAGAAGGTTAAGAGAAGTGCCTTAATCTCAAAATAGATGTTTTAATGTCTTCTATGAAATGAGATTTCTTCTGATGCTTATTATTTTATTTGTATGATAGACTTTACAATATTTTTTAACGTATATATGTTTCAGATGAGGCCAGATTTTATGCTCAAGAAAAAGCAGAAGAGCTTGAATCCCAGCTTGATTCTAGTTTCCCTTCCTTTTGAAGCCTATGCTTCAGCTCCATACCACAGGAGGATTTTGGTTGGTAAGAGTAGATGCTGCTATATTGTAGCATTATAGAAGACATCACTATTTGTAAGAATGCTTATCGCATTGTTGAAAATATTTATGAGTTTATGACTTTGCTATTAGGGTTTTCCATCTTATTTCAGAAAACACCTGCCAGGAAGAACTGCAACATCTACTAATGAAGAATTTGATACTGTTTATCTTGCAAACATGAAAGGGTCACGTGGTGGATGGAGAGGTTTCTCTTTATATCATGATTTGGTGGATGGTGATGCATTAGTCTTCGAGATGATCAGGCCAGCGGCCTTCAAGGTAAAATTGCAATTACCTGTTTATGTTTAAAAGCATTTGTCATACTTTTTTCCTCAATGAATACTGACGTTGTTAAATTAAATGAGATAATCATTTATTCCCAAATGTTAAGCTGTTTAGAAGACACTTGTCGTTTATGATGATTTTATAATAGGAGCTTAGGTGGAGTTTGAACTCTACTACTTTGATGCCGTGTTAAATTAGATGAGTTAGCCATCAATCTCAAAAGTTTAATCTGTTAGTTAGATAATAATTAATAGAGGTAAGCTTTTAACTGTTGATTTTACAAATTTGTCTGATTTATGAATTATAATGTTTGCTATTGCTTCTCGCTGTAATCCCCATGTGATTAAGGTAACTCAATGTTAATTTCTTTTGTGCCCACCAGACGAGCAAGTAGCTATGGGACTGAATCCAGTGATTGATGGTTTGGTGCACTTGTGAGTTTCAATTTTCTTGGCATGCTGCTTAAGAAACAGTTGCATGCCTATTCTTTTTTCAGTGATTAGTTGCATCCCTCTTTACAAATGAAATTATCTTAATCATCAATTATGCTAAATTCTTGAGCACTGAACTTCCAGTGGATATGGGAAGAGGTTGCATGCCATTTAACTATCTCAAGAGTTTTGAAATTCCTAATCTCTGAACAACAATTGAAATCAAAATTAAGAACATTGTACATGAATTCACTGTACTAGAGAAATGAAACTGTTCCATGCAAACTGAAATTATATCCTTGTCACCTTTGATTGAATAAATTTTAGGATAATGAATTTCATCATTTTATCTGAAGCTGCACTTGCTAAGTCACAACTTTTTGTTTTTTTAATACTTGAATAATTTGTTTTTACAGCTTTTGCTTGTTAAAGGTGTGGCCATCCAGCAATTGCAATCTGAGGTTATTGTCTGAAAGCAACTCTATATTAGCAAAAACTAATTCAGTACATGCACAGAAATCCTAAGTTTACTTCTTTTGTCTCACATCAAGGACCTATGTATCATCTTTTGAAGTCCTTTCCATGTATAACAAAGGGTTTTCTTTAATCTATGACATTAAGTTATTTCATTAGCATCTCACTATTAATTTTTATTTAGAAGTTTCAATGACTTTCTTTCATCAATCAATATTGAGTTTGGATTCCTGAGAATACCACAAAGATGATCATGTGGCTTTTTCTTTTGACATCTGATTCTAGTGAATGTAGTTTTACAAGCATTTCCTCTCAGGTTAATCTCTCTGAAAACTTAACGACAAGCACATCAATAATGGTTATATACAATATAGATGTTGAAAATAACCAAAAAATAGGAAAAGGCCAGAGTGTGTGGTCTGTGTGTGTGTGTTTTGTAGAACACAGCAAAATGGTGAAAAGGGATGGCCATTTGACATCGTCTCATGACTATGTTTGATGTCAACCCACAAGTCAAGATTACATCTTTTAGAATGGTGCGTGAGCGGCATATAAAAAGAAAGCAGCACATATCCGAAAATCTACGCCACTTAGACTAATTTGAAAGTGTTATAAAATGTTAGGCGATTTTGATCTACATCGAGGATTGCAATAATTCTAAATGATTAGTTTAATTGTATTGTTTGATTCTTTGAAGAAGATTATATTTTTTATCAATATAATAAAATTGGATTGGATTGATTGATGATTTAATCATGAATCCACACTTGGTGCACCAGTTTGATGTAACCTTCGAAACTTTACTTGAACCAGTTACTGAAAAAAAAACATTGAGAGAAGTTTAAGAAAAAAAGTTGAATGATTTAAGGTAAAACTAATTAATGTAACATAATTACAATTTGGAAATAACCTTTCAACCAATAATAAATTCAGGGTTTTTAGTAAACATTAACAATTTAAAACATAATAAATCATATTTTTTATTATCTTGCATGATCACGATATTAAAATTGATATTAAAAATATAAAGTAGAGTCATTTTCTATTTAGCTACCTGACGATGAACTTTTTCAACATACAAGATCACTAAATATTTTTCACATGATTTTTATAAACTTTAAAAATTATCTTAAAACCCTATGGTGTCATTTGATTCCGGGTCAAGTTTGAGGAAAATATGTAAGAGAATAAAATATTCTTATATATATTTCAAATATTAATTATATTTTTATTTCATCTAGTATTTGGATTGATATGAATAAAATTTTAAATATATTATATTAGAAATAAATAATATAAAATATCTTAATAATATAAACTTAACATAAACACAAATTATTTATTTCATTTATAATTATATATTTAATTAGTTATTATTTATGATAATATAGTAGTTAGTATTTTTATTAATTAATGACGTTATATAATTTCATATTAATAAATAATAAATGTATTAATAATATATATATTTAATAATAAATCTTCTTTTTTTTATTCATTTATACTTATAAATTTAATTATTTACGGTTTATGGTACTATAATAAATAATCCTCATTTGATTAATTAATAATGTTATATAATATAATGTTATATTGTTTACATTATCACATAGTATAAATTAATTGATTGTCTAGTTATAAATACATATATAATTGAAATTGTTCTTAGTTTTCACTCTTCTTTTTTTCGGCCTTGGTATATGTTTTAATTTGCTAGGTTTTTCAAACACTCCAACTTATTTCCATTTCCATTATCTCTATTGAAATGTCAAAGTATTTTTTTTACTTTAGATATTAACTTTCCATTTTCTTCTGTTTATCAATTTCAATTTTACACTTCATAATCATTTAAAATAAAAATTTAAAAGACACCTGAGCATTTACAAGAAGTATAAAGAAAAACATATGCCTCCATTTTTATTTATAAAGTATAGTTTTATATGTTTTTTTTTCATTTCTTTATAAATGGATTCTTATCAAAGGTCTCTCTTTTCATGGTTCTTCATATTTCTTTGTGTTTTTTTCTATCTTTCCTTAAAATTAATTATAATTAGTAATACATCAACTAAGTATCATCATTTACACCTTATCTTCAAATATTAAAAGTAAGAAAACAAAAATTGATTATAACTATTCTAATAGTTTGAACTAATAACATATTCATTTTTTCCTTTTTTTTTAAAATACAAAAAATAAGCGATTCCGGATCTTAAATACACAAATCCAAATAAAAAAGTAATTAATAAATGATTCACAATCACCTAAAGTGCGAAAAAAATTTCTAGTTGGATAAATAAAGAGAAAAAAAATAGTATGATGAACTGGATTTGATACTTAATAAAAAAAATCATAAGGCATTCAAGTTAAAATTGAAGTAAAAAAAATGAGTAATAAATTAAATAAAAATGATCGTTTAAAATGCCAATAAACCACCACCTAACGCTAGGAATAAAAATATTTTTAATGCTTATGCCACGTTACGGCTTATCATTGGTTCATTCAAACGTTTCTCTTGGTTAAAGAGCCCTCGCACCATAAACCCTTCCCCTGTTCCTTTCTCTTCCAACGTCTCTTTGTTTCCTCTCTCCTCCGCTGTGTTCTCTCTCTCTCTGCTCTGCTCTGCTCTTTGCCCACAGCTGCCATGGGAGCCATTGCTGTGGCATCTCCGACTTCGTACGAGGCGCTGCGGCAGAAGAAGCTGGAGGAGAACAAGAGGAAGCTCGAGGAGCTCAACCTCGGTCGCCTCTCCGCCGCCCTCCGGCAGACCTCCCCCTCCCCCAAGACATCGCCGGTTTGCTCCTCTCGCGCTCTCTCTAACGCGATATCTTCGGCTTCAGTAGCCTTATCTGTCTCTACATTTCACTTCTCCATCTGATCGTTGCTTTTATCTGTTTCGTTGTTGTCTGGCCGCGCGGCAGTTCAAGCAGGTGAAGCGGAAAAGGGCGCTGGTAAGTGTGCCAGTAAGGCGTTCGCGTCGTCTCGCCAACCTGCCGGAGCCCAGCTACCGCGAAGTAAGAAGCTTTCCGTCCTCCCTCTCTTCCATGGATTCCGCAAATTTCAGATCATGCCCTTTTTTGTGGGTTCTTCTCTATCTACTTTTTTTATCCTCCAAATCTCTGATAGTGATGACATTAAAGATGAAGGAGAAGTATATCCTGAATCGGTAGAATATGCTATTCAAACTTTTTGTAACAGAAGTTTTATCATAATCCTAAGAAAGCAACAATTTTCGGGTTGAGGGATAATGGAGATATTAGTCCTGAACTCGAACTCTTGAAGATCGAATTAATTAGTTGCTAGTAGCCTTATACACTTAATTGCAGCAAAGAAAGAACATCTTTTAATAAAATATTACTTCAGTTAAGATTTAAGAATGAACTTTTTAAGCACATCCTATTAGTTTAGGATTAGTATTCAGCATAATGCTTACTCTTTAGTGTACTGGTTGTCTAAATAAAATATTAGATGCTCAGCGGTGCAAGGTTTTCAGGCCTACAAATATATATATATTATATATATAATATTTCAATGCAATATATGTAATGTAAATAAGGGTTTGATCCTGTTATAACGACATACAACATCTGTATTGTAATTTTTCATATAGTGTTACTCTAACTCAAACAAGTATACAGAATTTATCATATTAAGCTTTACGTCTTTTCTTGTGTTCTGTATTGATATCCTTGTAATAGAGCCTTATAACTTGAAGCATTCATGTTTTAGTCTTTTGTCATTTGTATGGTTGTGCGAAAACATAATTAACTTCATCAAAGTATGATATGCTCTTCTATGTCCTGTTAAATCAGTTAGTTTCTTTTAGTTATCACTAAAGTTTCGGATACAATAGTGTTCAGAATATATTGAATTTACATCAGAATGGATTGCAACCAGAATATTTACAGGTTTTAGTAGTTGCATGCAAACTGTTCTATGTCCATGTACTTTATTCAAGAATAGATTGCTATAAGGCTTTAGCATTACATAATTTCATGTAAAATGGGCGGTAAGTACTTCATACTTTTACTAAATCCACAGTGGTCAGTCAAGCTTAATTTTCTCTTACGATAATGTTAAGGATTGAAAAAGAATTTGAAGTGGTTAAGCTTGCGGAATCAAGCTTGAAATACACATAGACTGAATAAAGAATCAAGATGGTTTTGAAAGATCAATACACTTTTAACATATGGATTATCTTTGGTTCTTGGCCAGGTATTCGTGGACATTTCGGAGAATCCTCGGACTAGAAGGTAAAGAGAAGTGTCTTAGTCTCAAATTATATGTTTTTGTCTTCTATCAAATATAGGATTTCTTCTGCTGCTTATTATTTATTTCGTATGCCAGACTTCACAATACTTTGTACGACGATCGTATATATGCATCAGATGAGGCCAGATTTTATGCTCAAGAAAAAGCAGAAGAGCTTGAATCCCAGCTTGATTCTAGTTTTCCTTCCTTTGTGAAGCTTATGCTTCAGTCCCATACCACAGGAGGATTTTGGTTGGTAAGAGTAGTAACTACATTATAGAAGACATCATTCTTTGTAAGTATGCTGATAAGTTTATGACCTTTCCATTAGGGTCTTCCATCTTATTTCAGCAAACACCTGCCAGGAAAAGATGCAACAATCACTTTAGTAGATGAAAATAATGAAGAATTTGACACTGTTTATCTGGCAAACAAGAAAGGCTTAAGTGGTGGATGGAGAGGTTTCTCTTTGTATCATGATTTGGTGGATGGTGATGCATTAGTCTTCCAGTTGATCAGACCAACAGCCTTCAAGGTGAAATTTGAGAAACTATATAACTTTGTTTTTTTTATAGATGGCTACTGAGATTACATTTATCTGTGTAAAAGTATTTGTCATACTTTTTTCCTTAATGAATACCAAGGTTTTTAAATCATATGAGCTAATCATTTAGAAAGTTGACATCTATTTATACTAAGAGTTTCAACACAGTTCAAACTCTCGACTTGCATTGGTACCATGTTAAATTCATTATTATATTTATATTCTTAATAGAGGCCAACATTGATTTTACTTGTATGTTTCATTTATGAATTATCATTTTTGCTATTGCAACCGACTGTAACCCTTATATGTAGATTATGGTACATTGTGCTTTTACTCCATGTTAAATTTTTTTCTTTGGTGCCCACAGGTCTATATCATCAGAGCAAGTAGCTATGAGAGTGAATCCAGTGATTGATGGTTTGTTGCACTTGTGGGTTTGAAATTCTTACAGCTTTTGCATGTTAAAGGTGGGGCCATCCAGTAATTGCAATCTTGCTTATTGTCTGAAAGCAACTCTGAATTAGCAAAACTGATCCAGTATATGTACAGAAATCCTAAGCTAGTGTACCTCTTTTGTTCTGCATCAAGGAACCTTGTATCCTCTTTTCTCCTGCAAAACTGAAAGACTTACTTTTATCAGTGAAATTAAGCTATTTCATTAGCAACTCATCTATTTCTTTTTTTTTTTCGAAGTTCCAATAAGTTTCATCAATCAAGATTGAGATTAGATTCCTGATAGTCATGAATGGCAAAAGAACTCATGAGGAGTTTTTATAGGGAGAACCTTCTGTGTGCAGACAAGGGATAATTAATGAAACAAACTTTTTTTTCCTTTGCATTTAAACGAAACAAACAATTGATTTGAAAAATGCATCTGACAACTGCTTCCATTTGGCAAGCTTTTGAGGCCAATGCAACTGAAACTTTGTTTTTGTGTGGTTAAAAGATATAAACTATGTTTGTACGTGTCTGAGAGTTAGTAAATGAGAGAGAGAGAGAGAGAGAGAGAGAGAGAGAGAGTCATGATAATAGGGGCTCTAAAGTTAATATGCTATATGGTTCCTTTACACACACAAAAATTGCAGGTTCAAACTTTTTTTTCTGTGGATGTTGCTTAATATCCAGGTAACCACCTATTCATTATATAACCATTTTGCTGGATACAACATACACCTTGTTGACGAGCTCAGTCACAAATACAATGTGTATCACATACAGATAGATTTAAGAGCTAACCTTAAAAGTATACAGTTGACATGCATTCCTGCCAAAACTCTTCTTTTTGTGTTACTTTTTTTCTTTATATTCTTTTCTTTTATGGAAACTAGTTTAATGTTAGACAGAGGTTGTTACTCTCTAAATTATTTCTCCATTCACATAAGGGAGACTGCAATTTATACTGTGAGCAACCTTTGCAGAAACAGATGAGGCACATATACAGGGACAAGGAAAAAAATACACAAGAGAAACAAGCATCATGAATTGTTTTGCTTGCCAAGCTCTGATACTTATCCAGGATCATAAATCTCTGGAATCAATAAGATTTCAAAAGTCCCATATATTCAAGTCATCTAGTCCACAGAAATCAATTGAGGATTCTGGCCATTCCATGCATGAAAGTGTCACCTCGTCAACGTTCGTTAAAGAGGTGGAAGATGACTGTGATGATGCTGCAGAATAAGAGGTGGTGGAAGCCCATGATGGTGCAATCTCATCCAGCTCCACCAAGCTCACTCCATTAGTGAAAAAGTCAGGAGATTTCTGAAGAATTGTGTCACTCTCTTCCAGCTCCATTGCTTTGCCAGTTGCTTCTATGAACATCCTGCTGCATGGAACTGCCGCAGAGACTTCTTGTTCCTGCTTTTGCAACTTATTTTGGAGTTGATGTACTCCAGTAATTGAAAGGATCTGCTTGTGAGTCTGTGGGTCAATTCCCATACTCCTCAGCTTCTTCTTTATGTGGGTGTTCCAATAATTCTTAATCTCATTATCTGTCCTCCCTGGAAGTCGAGAAGCTATTTTTGACCACCTGCAGAACAGAAGCAAAAAAGTGGCATTTATCTACTAAGCTCTCACTTGCATATTGATTCAGAAATAGAGTTTGAAATCACGATGATGCTGAGTCATTACTTTTCACTGAAGACAATAGACCAAGAGAAGTAAATAACTGTTAAATAGTAAACTGATTGCAATTACACACCAAGAAGAAAAAGAAAAGTTAAATATTTAAGGGCAGAGCAAAGGACCTGTTTCCAAGTTCTTTATGGAGGTCTATAACCAGCTTTTCCTCAGAATATGAGAGCAATCCTCTCTTCAGATCAGGCCTGAGGTAATTAGTCCATCTCAGCCTGCAGCTCTTTCCACACCTCAGTAACCCTGATCAAACAAACATTATGCTTGATTAAGATACTGATGAGCATGCATGTAATCATATTCTTATATTTTCAATAGAATTTAGTAGATATTTAAATTGTTTGAGAACAATAAATGCGTTGAAATAGCCTTATTATATCTGACTCAATAGATAAGAACAAACAAATAAACATCGCAGATATAGTAACAAAGTAACACACAACCATAAATAGTTCTGATGAACTCAATTTTGCAAACATCATAATAAGCTAAATACTTGGCCCTCAATCTTTCAACAGGTAAACAATTAATCCTGGATTCTACAACTTCAACTGACATGTTAATGCAGATCCCATATGTCTCCAGCATTTTATAGAATACATCATTCATGAGTTTATTACTGTAACAAGAAAAACAAACGAGCTATAAGCTAATAAGACGAGGTAAAACCAAGTATATGGATGTCATGAGGTAAGCTACAAATCTACTATCACTTTCAGTAGAAACAGAAACATCATAATAAGATGAACAAACAGTTACCTGCAAGCTTTGGAACAGCTCTCCAGGTGTAGCAATGGCCAAAAGTTAGAATGAAGCTAATCAGCTTCTGATCCTCATCAGCTGTCCATGGCCCTTTCTTCAGCCCCACTTTTTCACAACAAGGCTTTCTTCCCATTCTCTCAACCTCTCTGTCCTCAAACTTTCATAGAGAAAGAGAGAGAAAGAGGGAGAGAGAGAAGGATGGAGTAGCCAAGCTAAGCTGATTGTTGTCTCCCTACCTACCATCTTATATAGCTGATCCTAAACAACATGTAGATTAAGAGAATAATTTCATTGACATCTATAAAATAAGATATTGGTGCAGATTACGTGAAGTACAGAAGGTCAAGCAGGCTTCGTATCCTTTGATTGAACCACTTCAACAGATTCTTCATTTACTTCAGAGTCAGAACAAGAACATAAGATTAAATATTTTTTCACTCGGTTTTCGAAAATTCAAAAAATACATGGACATCTTTCTCATGTTGTCAATTTATTTGTCATCCAATAATAAAAAGGAAGCTGGAGGCTCCAGTTGGATAACAAGTGAGGAATCAACATACAAACAGAGATATTATACCTTGTACAGATTGGTGCAGCATCCACTTGCTACTTGCCAATGTGATACTTTAGTAGAATTAGGTAAGTATTAATTGTTTATTCTTTAATCCTTTTTCTGACTAAAATTAGGTAAATATAGGTGGGTTCTTTACTAACTCTTGACCTGTCTCTACATGTATCCAATTATTAGAAGGCCAGGAAATATCTTGGATGGACTGCATCCATAATACTCTTATCTCGGACACTCCATATTGTTAAGAATACAAATATAAAGATGTTGCTCTTCCTATAGGTTTAAGCTTTTAGGATTTTTTATAACACATTTAATATAATATTGTATCAAAGCTAAAGGTCTTGAGTTTAAATCTCGATGTCTCTCGTATTAAAAATTAATTTTCTCCCTTAATTGTGCATGTGTTGGACTTTGGACCAGACCAAAATTGTCAGCGGCTCACACGTGAGGGGGTGTTAAGAGTATAAAAATAAAGATGTTGCTCTTCTTATAAGCTTAAGCTTTTAGGATTGTTGATAGCGCATCTAATATAACACATTTATCCATCGAATAGCAAGAAATATTTGTTTCATTTAATTCTAGTGCACTTTAAGACTTAAATCTTTATTTGCTCCTCGCATTTCCAATGAGAACTGTCTCAGATAAGGATCGCAAACATATCAGTATCCAGAGATGATTACACATGAGAATGTCATTCAAAATGAAGTACATTCTTTTCAAATACTGTTCCTCGTCATATGATGCTGAATTAATATGATGTACCTGTAAAACATGTCATGAATGGTTGCACAGCAGCCACATAGTTGAGAATTAGAAGGGAGAGTGTGGAGATTGAAGTTACAGGAAGCATACACTTTTCTTGGCATTAGTAAAAAAACAAATACCGGAGACAATATATGCTTAAAATTACTGGAGTAGCATTTCATGTTAGAATTATTAGTCTTATAATATCTTTTGGCATACCAATGGATCTATCAGTTTAACAACTGAGGTTGGCAATGCATAATGCATTTTACTGTCATGCATATGTTCAGTCGGAAATCAGGTTTGAAGAACACTTGTCATTTAATTTGAAAGCTTCATACATATTTTTGACATAGTAGGTGATTGGATGACTGAAACTAGCAGCACTCTCATCTTGGCCAAATTGCTTTCAGAACAACCTACTTTCTTAATAAAACATAAGAATTAATGCAAATTCCTTGTAACAGAATTTTTAATTAAATAACGACGAAGAGAAACAGATAACCATGAAGCTTTCTTTATGGTGTAAAACATGGAATCATCATTTTGTTTCGGGACCATGCAAACATGGGATTGTATGCCTCAGTCCTACATGCATCCCTGATGTTGTTGAACAAACCCAGCATAAATAAGACTAGTGAGGTATAAAATATAGTTAGTTCATTAACTGTATCACATAAATATATGAATCAGAAAGTTGATCACTTCTTCTACAACATGTTGCTCTGTTACTTGCTTTGCAATTGCCATATATTTATTGTGATGACCACTTGACATGACAGTTGACATCAGTTTCTTTTATGCGTCTTGTGATCTCATCATCTCACTGCCACCATTTTGCTAATTCTAAAAAAGTGAGTTAATAAACTCAACTGAACTTATATGCCTGTGCTTCTTGAACTTGGAAGTTCTTTTTTTTCTATGTTCATGTTCCATTCTTTAACCCTTACTGTTAGAAAGTTGCTTGTATAGGTGCCCATTGTTTGTTAGGTAGAAGACACTATTCATGTTTGCTGGTGCTGATCTTTCTTGCTTTTGCATTCTAGTAAGAGTGCCATGGATGGCATACATTAAAAATGCATCCTTTTGGCTGAACAATCCATCTGTGGAACAACATGTCAAGATCATGAATGTTTTATATACTAGTTGATTTGGAGGCATGGAAAAATAAGTTAATACTGTGTGACAAATTGTCTTATAGTTAGTATCTTAAGTCGATCGATGAGCAGATGCGTTTACTTTCATGCTCAATGATCTAATCCTCATAGATAAAGATACAAATTATTATGTTTTCTTCATGAAAACTTAAAACAATTGCAGTTTTATAGGACAAGAACAGGTACATATTTCTTTTATAACACCATCACCACCCTCTGATGAGAAACTTATTTGAGCATATTTGAATAATTCGTTTAACAATGGACGATGAGGACCCAATTTAAAGTATGAGATTACAAGTAGATTGCTAAGCAAGAGAGTGGTCAATAAATTTCTTTTCTTAACATTCATGTGTAGTACATATGTATACAAATTAACCAATAGGTCCTTCTTTGCTTAAACTAACTTTTTTTATAAACTAGATTAGTTATGCTTATAACCTTATTAATTAAGTTTCCCGGCAAATTTAAATCACTATACATGTATAATTAATGTGAGCATGGTGCAAAGACAAAGAACCTCGTACGACCCAAACTAAGTTTAAGCGTACAGTCGATGCCAACCTTAAAACCATGCTGGTTTTAGCTAATTTTATTTATTTTGGTTTGACAAGTTTCCATTATTTTATGAAAGATTCTTCCATATGGGATCAAAACAAGCAAAATGGAGAAGGCCAAGAGTAATAGGATATAGAAAGAGGGCATTGAGTATGATATTTCGCATAATTACGGCCATTAGACGAGCGCGTTGATGTGCACATATAAAAATAATTTATTAAAAATTAGGAAGAGACGAAATATAAAAAAATTATTAATAGAAAAAATATCAAATCAGAGACCTCAAAATATTAGTCCGCCAGTGCACGACTGTGCATCTAAAGCATCCAATGTCTCGACCAGGGGCGGAGCTAGAGGGCTAAAGGGAGTGCATTGGCACCCCTTAAACTCCGATAACTAGATCTCTTACTAGAAATCAATCAAGATTGACTACTAGTTTAGGTGGATAGGGATGTAACATTTGTAACCAGAGGATCTAGGTTCAATTTCTCTTGGCTCTTCATTTTTTCACTAATTTAGTTTACTTATTATATTTATACTTTCTTATTATTTATTATTTACTTTTACTCAATATTATCTAATATATATTTTTTCATAAGATATAATTTACTTATACTATATTATTACTTATTCACTCATTAACAGAATTATTTATATATACTACAATATATATTTCTTCTTATTAGTCTATAATTGTAACATAATAATCTACTTATTTATTTTATTACATGCATACTTCTATATTCTTATTATTTATCCTTTAACTTTACTCAAATATTAGCTTATATTATTTCAAAAAGTATCATTTATTTATATTAAATTAAAATTTATTATTTCACTAAAAATAATATATATATATACTACATTTAAATTTTTATTTATTAGTCTATGACTATATCATGTATATCTACTTATTATTCTATCGCACGTATAGAAGTATATTTTGTTATGAAAACATATATCAATATTGGCAATTTTTTTTTTATTTTATTAAATTATGAATTAGTGTTATAATATCATGTTCATATTTTTAAATGTTCTCACTCTTTTTTTATTTTTATTTTTTAATGTTTAAAATAAAAAGTAAAATTGATGTAAATATCTTAAAATATATTATATTGTGCAAACAAATTATTAAAAAATATAATTGCAAATATAGATTAATGTTCAAAATAATTCTTTAATTATATGGATAAGTATATGAGCAATTATGCACCCCCTAGAAAAAAATTTTGGTTCCGCCACTGTATATAAAATATTATAAATTGTCATAACTATATTAAAATATATAAAAGAATGAAATTTAATACCTCGTTAGAAGGATATCAATGAATTATGATGTTAGTATCAATTTTACATGTGCTGCAAAAGAAAAGAACATGATGAAAAATATATAAAATAGGTTAAAAATTTTAGCAAAATAATGTAATATAAAAAAATATTTAATACCTGAGAGAATCAAAGGAACTTGACAAAAAAAATCTAAAAGAAAATTATGTGGAAGTAGACGACATAGAGAGGTTAAAAAATATAATATATAACAATTAGGATTGACTTTGGCAGTTGGGATATTAATATTGTCTAAGGTTAAGAAAATAATTGGATTTATAGTTTTAATTGGGCTTTAAGTGGGCTCCTTCCAAGTGTTTACTGAGTTGGAGTAAAAGGCGAAAAAATGGCAGTCATGTCAGTGTCTGCAGGTGCAAGCATGGGTAGACATGTGCCTCCCCTCTATCTATCTATCTATCTATCTATCTATCTATTTATTTATCTATCTATCTATCTATCTATCTATCTATCTATATATATATATATATAATTTGCATGCAATTGTTTTAATATTTTTAAAGAGTTATTCATGTTTGCTATCATGTATTATTGCATTGTTCATTTGTGTTGTTAATATTTAAAATGGAGTCATAGAGATACAAAATTATTAACTATTCATTTTTTATTTTGTTTATATATTTATTTCATAGTTACTATTTTTTTTTCTTTTCTTAGGTTTTTTATTTGTTTAGTGCATTTAATCATTTTTTTAGTTAATTATCTCATTAGAAAAACATTTTAAAAAAAAGTCACCTACTTATGGACATATATTTCATGGTGAAGAAAGTGAAAAAGAAGAATGATAACGAGAACATTTCAAGTGAAACATCACATCTTTTAAATGAAATTGAATTGATTCGAGAACTCTTCCATTTGATTTTAGAGAACGAAAAAATTTTCAAGTTATCATCCTGATGATCAAAATGGGATTCGAAGAATGTACTATGATATAAATTTTTTTTAACACAGTTTGATTTGAACACACATTGTGTTCTACTATATATAACACTATTATTGAATTTTAGTCTTATTAAAATTTGACACGGGTTATGATCCATTTATGCCTTAATCAATCATGAATCTTATTTTATATGGATTGAGAGCGTGTTTGTATATTATGCTTAAACTGTGAACCCATTGACTGGTCATACAATTGAACATGCATAATGCTTCTGTATAACAATAACAAATAGGAGAGAAAGTTATTATATTTTTAAGAAAAAAGGTGGAACTATTTTAACGGTTGATTGTTTCAACAAACACGAGGTCACGCAATTGAACATTCATAATACCATAATAACAAGTAAGAGAGAAAATTTATAGCAACGTGTAGAGGTGTGCATCAGTACGTTGGATATTAAACAGTAATCGACCTATCAATTATCCAAATCAAGTTAAAAAAAATTATCCGTTATTCGAGCCAAAAAAATTTATTAATCTTAAATTTAGGTTTAGTCTAGTGAATTCACCGAATTATTCAAAAAATAAAATAATATTTTCTAAAAAATATATTACTTTTTGTTTGAAATATATAAATAAAAGATAATAGATTAAAAAGTATCAAATTTGAACATAAACTTTAACGATAGCATATTGTTAATAAAAAAACACATTTGATATAGACTATGTAAAATTATAAGAAATAAATTTTGAAAATTTATTAAGAAGATTATATTTTTAATATCATATTATTTACACAAAATAAAAGAAAATGTTGTAAAAAGAAATGCAATAAGAACATCATATAATATATGAACTTTACTATAAAAATACATAATAAAAAATCATTTTTTTTATCAGTTAACTAAAATTCCGTTTTAATTAACAAAATTGAACCATTTGAATTCAGTTAACAAATCAATTATCTATTAATCGAATTGAGTCGAGCTGAATAATTTAGCTCGATTAAACGGATAATAAATGGATCAGTTTATCACTTGGGACAATTAAATGGGTATTGAACCTAAGAGTGCGTCATGTGCCAAACATTGTGCGCATTTGGGCAAACGTGATGTTGCGGAGTACGTGTACTACTCATTTCCATCATAACTCATTTGATAAGGTCCAAAGAAGCATTATTAATGTTAGTGCTACCAAAGAAGAATCTTTGGCAAATTCAATGGTGAATAGCGAATGACAAATATTAATGATTAGTTAATACTGAGTTAATTATTGAATTTAATAAAAATATTTGATAAATACAACTAATAAACATAAAGTGACTAAAAGTTATTTAAATAATTTATACTATTACATGTATTCTTAAATAAATAATTTATTTTTATTTTAAGTATTTTAATGTTAATAAATGATATTAAATAAATAATTAGCATTTATAAATTAATAAAATAATAATAAATAATAAAGTGGTCATACGATATAAAAGAATAAGTATATTCGTAATAATAAAATATTTTAAAGATATATTTAAAAATATTTTTTAACACGACAGTAACTATGTTATATATTAGTCTTTGATCTTAAAACGTTAGATTTTAAATATTTATCATTATTATTAGTTGTATTTATCAAATATTTTAAATAGCATATTGATTTAGTCAACAAAGTTAGAGTTTGAAGAAAAAAAGTTTGGTACATTTGCATTTGCAATATCTCTATAGACTTTTTTGACCTATTACATCGATACATTGTGTGATTTATATTCAAAAATAGCAAACACAAGTCATGAATGCCATAACTGTCTACATTTAGATTCTTCAGCCATAACATTTCTACAAATTAATTAATACCATATTTAGAAAATTGGGTTTTTGTTATGTTCATTGTATTGTCATGTTAACAAGTTTTCCATTTTATATCTTAGATATTAGATTGTATATCAAAGCATTAAGTTAGAACATAAATGTACAAATAAAATCAAGTTTCCAACTTTTCAGTTTGAAGAATTATTAATAAAATAAATATAAAGTTTTTTATCTTATTTGTGGCCTTAGATCTAGCTAGATCTAGAATTTTCTCAACATGATATCTATACTTATTATGAAACTACACTTACATTTTCTCTAATAAATAAGACAGTGCATAGTATTTAATTACTTATTTGTAAATTTAATGATTGTAGTTTGATCAGTTCCACGAGATTTTACTAGATTAAATCTGATTTTTATTAATATAGTATTTTTATATTTGAAAAAAACTGTAACAACAGTTATTAAAAAAATACTTAAATCACAAAATATTTAGGTAAAATAATTAAATATATTTTATAAAAAACGCAAATAATTTGAATAATGTAAAGCTTATCTATTTAAAATAACTTGTTTTATTTTTAGTTGTTTATTTTACCAAATAAATCGAGTCTCTTTCATTTCCTTCTTCAATGTTTTTTTTTTCTTTTATCTTCTTATTTTCATGTTCAGATTCATCTCCATTTAATATTCATATGGTTATTGCTTTCTTTATTTCGCATTAGCTTCCTTTTTTTTCTTTCCTTCTTTTTCTACATGTTCAATGCCCTCGTTCATCATGTTACTCAGTTACTTATACTCTCCTCTTCCAATTGCTCAAGACCTATACAACCCTCATTTCATTGGTCAAACCATAATGCAGTAGTTGTTATATTTATCTTTTGCATTATGGGTCTGGCCATCATTGGTCAAGACCCACACAACCATTTTTTTATATACTTTTAATATTGCACTAATTTTAGGTATCCGACGAAATAATATAGTCCTGGGCAATAATTATTAAATTGATTTGTATATGTTAGAAAAGTAATGATATAGATGTTTTTTTTTTCATTAGATGTCATTTTATATGGATTAATAGTAATATACACTTAAAATTATTTGAACTAATATTATCGTATTTACTTGTCTTTATGCAACTTTATAGTTTAAGATTGCCCATGGCAATTTGATTCGCCTAAGGAGGTGGTGTAACCCAAGTGACAAGTTGTTTTATGTTTTCTTCTACATTTCATACCATACTGAAATAACATATTAAATAATAAGAAAATGTCTTATACATTATTGATGATAATATCTTACTAATAATTGTTAATATATTACAATCGTTATTATGGTTATGATAATCAGTAACAATATATATTTAAAATATGTTAATTATTTTATTGATATATTTATCTACTGCATTGAACTTATGAATCTAAGATTCAAATTTAATTATTGATTCAATTAAATTTGTAAACTCTTAAACTTGATAATCTCGATGAAGGTTTTTTGGAAAAAAAGAACTAGGTTGCCAACCATTCTTTTTTAAAACATATTGCCTGTGCATTGTAAACAAGTCAATCCACATTGCTGCTAATTTAATAACTAATCATCTTTCTTATTCATAATTTATTTTTTTTTGGATAATACTGTGTGGCGGTGTAGTAACAAACAATTGTAATAGTAAATCTATATTGACTAAGATATATTTTTCTACGTTTACTTGTTAATTATATATGATGATATTCTATATACAAAATGGAAACCTTATAAAAGGTAATGAAAATATAAATTGCGATTAAGGACATAATTGAAAAGATCTAACTAAATATATATTTTGTTTTAAATATGATGCTACTTAACCCATGGATATGTTACATGTACTTGAAACAAAAAATTGAAAAGAAAAAATTGAACTAGAAATGCACACAAGTTTTATGCGGTCCTTTACAAAAAAACAAAAATAGTTTCCCCAAAAAATAATAATGTGAATTCCGGCCCCACACCTTGACTCTGGCATATAATTGGTATCTACTTTAAATTTCAATAATATCACAATTTTCAGTTTTTTTTAATAAAAAATTCAAATTATACTGTTTTTACCCAATTCTATATCATAGTAAATTTAAATGTTATTTATTTTATTAATAGTATCATATTAGTTAAAATATATAAAATGCTTCTAATTAACATGTGGCCTCTCACGAATCTAGCATGATCTTTTTATAAAGTAACAAATCAAAAGTTTAAAATATTAAAAAGATCTGTAAACCCTGAAAGAATAAAAATTCTTAGTAAATATATAAAATTATTAAAACTTTATTAAATAAATATTTTTAGAACTAACTTTGGGAAAGATATATATGTATCAAAGATGGAAATGAATTTTAGGGGAGGGATTTAAGGACTTGAAGTATCAGATAGTTCAGAAAGACTATACAAAATTAGGGATAAAATTGTTCATATATATTTTTTAAGGGACTGAATATAGACATATATATATATATATAATATTGTATTACTGTTCTTTTGGAGTGGTAATAGAGGCAAACCTACTTATTGGTTAGTGAAATGTGGATCTTGGTTGGTTGGGTGTCTACTGAATTAGGAGATATGCATCAGTATCTATCTGCATCCATCCAACTCAAGGCAGCATAAATTATTGGCCACAGTAGTAAACTTGATTCATATTCTTTGACCTAGTTCCATTATACAACACTTGTAATTGTTGTTATTATTATTTTATATTTTCCTACAAAAGATGGAAAAAAACTTTAGCCTCTGACTCTGCTTGCTAATAGTTTTGGGTGACTATCACAGAAATATATTTCTCTACAATGTGGATAGACACCACTGCAGTTGTGTAGATGGATGATTTAATGGAGGTTGATGGAGACACCATTTATTTGTTTGTCCACCAAATCATCTATAAATCTAACATTATCAATTCCCCAATAAGAACTCAAATTATGTTTTTCCCAAACCAGAAAAAAATAAGTTTTTCTTTTCTTATTTTGGTTGATATCCTTCTCATAACTACTTCATAGTTCTCTTCTAATCGTATTTACTCATATATTTCTTCTTCCAAGGATTATGAAGAATTCATGAAAAAGATAATATCACTGCTTTTCTTACTAATTCATGCAAATTGGTTTCTCATGAATTTTAAGACTATATATATTTGCTCATTAATTCGTAGGGTTTGTCCAACGAATATTATAACTAAGATATTTCATGACTTCTTTAGATTCCCCTCTGATCTTGCGTAAGATTTTGATTTTAACAACTTTGATACATCATTTCATTACAATTCATTTTTTTTTCCTACTTATTGCATGAAAACCACTTATTATTGCTAGACGTACTGCAATATGTTGTCCAAATGACTTTATTAGTTGGTAAATGTATATATCTTGGGTATCATATAGATACTGTTTTCTGTGTAAGTGACAACAACCTGTCACACCTCACAAGCTCTAAAATCTTGGACATGTTAATTAGAAAAGGAAACTGAAACCAAAAAGTGGGGTAGTTAGATCTATCAAATGGCTTTAATTTGTCATTTGAGTAACATGCATATGCATGTCCCTCTCCGATATTCACAGGCTTGAAATATGACTTGTTTCATTGATTGCCAGATGAGATGAAAAACCAATCACAGGAGGATTATGGTTGATGGAATTGAGGTATGTTGGCATGAGGCCAATATGGAAGTTGATATTTTTTAAGAGGGCAAGGAGAACCAAGCGCTAGAAATATTCGTGCTTGAAGTAAATGATTTTACCTTCACGGATCTTCGGGCGAACACAAAGTATAAAATACGGGATTCAGATGAATCTCAATACGAAATTGAATGAATAAATTAGAACTGAATTCAAAATAAAAAATTTCAGTCTATTAATTCATCTATACAATAAATTTTAAACAACCTAGGAGATAAAAGGATAAAAAAATTTTAAACAATCTAACTAGAAATTATATTCTATCTCATTTGTTCTATATCAGTGCTCCTCTCACAACACATTCCTTTTTTTTCTTTTGTTTAAATATGGATAGAATTTTAAGTTGTGTTTTTATTGGAGGATTATCCACCATCTAAAATCCTTTTATATCGAGAAAACTATATTCTAATACTAGGTACAATTAACTAAAATTTTAATATATATATGTTATATTGTGTGTGTTGTTAGTTTAAACAACTAAGTACTGATATCATCTTTGTAAGGGTATGTTCTCATGCAACCTGCAATACTATTAGTTTAGACTCACTGGCTCCGTTTCTTTTTATGGAAATCTTTTATCCAAAATAATCTTATCGTTTTAAATATTTGAAAATTGAAAAGCAATTGATCAATAGGAAAATAATTTTTAAAGTTAAATTTCTTGTTGACAAAAAAGAGAAGGCTAAATTTTGAAAGAAAAAAAAAACAAATTATTCGTGTTAAAGTAAAATTTTAAATTATTCTTTCTAAGTCATTTACAAACACATGAAAAAGTCATATTCCACTTGCACACAGGATGAGAAAGCCAAAAAGTTTTTACTTCCTGTGCATGTCATTGTCATCTTATAGAGCCAATATGATAATATAAATTTATGCTCTTAAAACACTACATGGAAATTGTGCAGAGAGAGACTGAGAGATAGCACATCATCATATCTCCACAATAATTGGCTAGGATTTATTTGGTTCACAAGAAAGGAGAAAGGGAAGAAGAACAAAAATCACCCCTACACATAAAAGGTTAACATGTAGAAATCCTTTGGATTAATAAGGCACATCTCAAATATCATCCATCAATTAATTCAAACCAGAACAATTGACACAGGAAAATGTCAAATCTTCCAAATTAAGCAAAACAAAGTGGCAGTAATGTATAACTACATGTCTTTAGATTCCACTTCTAGGTGGTGGTCCAAGTAGCAGCAACCAATTAGCATCGTGTTGCTATAATATTTTGCCAAACATGTAGCAGATGATGCACCCACAATTGGTCAATTTACATATCAGGGGCCATCGAGGCCTTCTGATACATCAGATAATCAGGTTCTTGCTGTAGACGCCATAGGGCTTGCAGTCGACCAATCTGCGAGTAATGTAAGAAATTGAGGTCTAGTTCATGATCAAATACGAAAACAGAAATGTTATAGATGAAAAGAGAACTGTCAAGAAAACAAATTGAATGTTCATCTATGAGTATTGTTAGGAAATACGAAGAACAGAAATAAAAAGATCACAAGAAACACAGAAATCACACACAGATTTTACGTGGTTCGGAGATGGATCTCCTACGTCCACGGCCGTCGCAGAGTGTTTTTCACTATGTTAATGTTCAAAACCACCAGATACATAACCGCTCCATAAAACAAGATATATATGATGGAGCTAGGG
>LTAE01001049.1:40696-63434 GCA_001647135.1 Pontederia paniculata | reverse complement strand
TATATATATATATATATATGTGAGAGAGAGTTGTACCATACAACCGGAAATAGGAGTGTTGGTTAGGTCTCGGCTTGATAAATTCGATGATCCGAATCGATTCAATCTTCCGAATCAACTCGATCATAACTCGATTACCAATGGATCGAATACGAATTTCAAATTTTCAAATCTGACCCAACCGGACGATCCAAATTTTTATATATTTTTTATTAAATTTGAATCAATTTATTCTTGATAAGAATTTTATATTACTTTAAAATTAAAATATATTAAAAAATTTATACTTATATCCTTTAAAAGTATTATAAACCTTTAAAAAATATGTTTCTTTCTTTTTTAAAAATATAATTGATTGTAAAATATTATAAAAACTTCGCCTACGTTTATAGCCGATCCCAAGGCCGGATAAAGGAGGAGGTTTGTGTTAGGCATCGACAGCCAACGTAAAACCTCGTCGAATTTCATGAACATGGATCAACGAATATATTGCGCGAATAATATACCTAAAAATTTGGTTACTGATAAAGCGCAATGGCGTCGTATGATCCATGTAGTCGACCCCACCTAGTGGGATAAGGCTTTGTTGTTGTTTATTATTGTAAAATATTATAAAAAATAATTAAAAATATATGAAAATTTTTAATCGTATAGATCGATGATCCGACACGATTCGAGATCGAGTTGGATCAGATTCGACGATTAATTTCTTATCAACCCGAACAAAATTACTCGAATTGGATCGAATTTGGGTTCAGATCGAGTCAAACCCGACCCGTGAACATCCCTAATCAGAAACATATACATCAATCAATTTGGACATCATGTATATGAGTATACAATCGGCGTATTAGCATTGCATACGTAATTAGGTGTATTCAATGTAATCCAATAAATAAGAAATATAACATTAGGTGAAATTCAAAAAAAATATTTTATTTAAATTTTAAAATATAAATTTCATATTTTTTTTATCTTCATGTGTCTGTCATTGCATGGAATTAATGTTTCTCGAGTATGCCTGTGTCAATTAATATATAGGCGAAGAGAGAGAGTAAAGAAATAATTTTACATATCGTTTCTAATAAAATCTAAATAGAAGTATGCACATATTACTTTTATTCGTTCCTTCACAACATTGTTCCATCACATGACATTTGAATTCGTGTGGTCACAAGTTTTTTTATTTTTTTACTATTTCTTTTCTGAAAAAATAATGACGTGAAGAAGAGAACAAACAATTGATGTAGACAACTAAGACAGTATAAAACAACATATAAACTTTGGACGTTGGTGTAAAATAAAAAGGTGTTCCATAAAGGAAATATTGACCTTTCTATTTAAATATATCTCTGTTATTTTTCATTAGTCTATAATTTTCGTTTGTCATAATTTATAGTCTGAATCATTAAAAGAAGATATTGAGCTACATTAAAATTTAAAATTAGGACCTCTTAATCTTGCTTTAATACTATCGCGTGAATAATTAAAATGTGCTCTAAAAATTTCAAAAAGTTTTAACTTATTCTTTTTATATTTAAAATTTTAACAATTCTTAGCTACACTTTACCTTTATTCATTATTAAATATTTTCTCCTAAAGATTTCTTTTATAGTAGTTTCTGTTTTTTTTTCTCCCTACTATCAATCGTAGTCGGTTCATCCGATAATTGTTAACTTTTCTCCGACACAACATACTTTTCTTTATATTAAAAGAGGAAATAGTAAAAGACGATTGTGATTTAAACAGATAAAAGAACCACAATATGGAGCCACAACATTTTTTTCACCAAAAGATCACTACATGATGCATATCGTACTCCAACTTTTCTTCGGATTATATATATATATATATATTGTGCAACGCTTTATATTATAAAATATTTGTGCAGCGCTTTATATTATAGCGCAATTCATTCCTCCTGACATTGTATATAAATATTATGACATGGACTTGTGTTCATAAGCTCATACTAATAAGTCTATAAAAGAATGTGAGAGAAAGTGAACTGCTGTAAAATTACTCTCGTGTATATATATATATATATATATATATNTAAATATTATGACATGGACTTGTGTTCATAAGCTCATACTAATAAGTCTATAAAAGAATGTGAGAGAAAGTGAACTGCTGTAAAATTACTCTCGTATATATATATATATATATATATATGGTAAACTACATATTATGGATTAACATTATGAATAATTTAATAATATATACATCAAATTAGTTTCTAACCGGGAGTTCCCATTTAGAAATAGATAAGGCAAATTATAGTGTGTTCATGTCATCTCCTTTTTGTTTTTTTCTTAATTTCAACTTGACAAACCAAATCATTTGCTAGGATGGACGATCAAACCATGCCATTCCTGATCTCCTCTCTTTACAATTTACATACCAGTCAAGTAATTACACAAGGAACCTTGAAGCTTCAGAGAGTCATTTGATGATGTACAGTAGGCTTCTCATAAAATTATAAGTGGTCCATATTGCTGCACAGTGCAAGCAGATCAAGAACATATATGGTTTGGTTTGGTTTGGCAAACATGACAATGATGCTACATAAGAAAAGTAAGCTTGACAACACACAATGGACGTACGTGCATAAATAAATATAGGAAGCATCAAGTGCAAGTCAGCCACTACAAGCTGTGTTGCACCAAACTTAGGGCTTCTTCTTAATCTAAGGAAACAATGGCTAATTAGTAGCTTGTTGTCGTTAGAATAGATGGTGATTGCAACTGTTAATTAAATGAGGGTACACAAAATAATGGAGCTAAAAAGTCATTTGAAGATAAACTATTTTCATCCTTATGCTCAAAAGCTATAATACACATGACAGCAAATGCCATCCACATGATGGAAATTAACTCGATCATGCATGCACAGCTGTGATGAATCCCAGATCTACAACCAGGGTGTGCCTGTCATTTGGTTTCTGA
The DNA here is from genome assembly GCA_001647135.1 of Pontederia paniculata. Lineage (NCBI taxonomy): Eukaryota > Viridiplantae > Streptophyta > Magnoliopsida > Commelinales > Pontederiaceae > Pontederia > Pontederia paniculata. The sequence continues at coordinate 60,486 of LTAE01001049.1, read as the reverse complement.
TGGATCAAACCTAGATTCCATTTTACATTCAACTAGGACAAGTGTGATTGTCAAGTGTACAACCAAACAGTAAATTTTTATAGGCGGCCATAATTTTGAAAACACTCATACTAATCTAACTAGTGCTCAACTGTGTCCCTATGTCCAAAACTGTTGTTGTGTGCTTTAGGATCAAACATCTAATGCTACTACTCCTCGCTCCACCATCCTGCTCTTAAACACTAATATGCATAGGATCAAACACCAAAAAATATCCCCACTAATGACCATCTTTACCATTGGAATAAAAAAAATAGTGTACTTCAAATCTAGGATAGTGTATCCTATTCATAACATTACCGAATGTAAAATAAAAATGGAATAAAGAAATCTAGTTTATACAATATAACTAAGTAATTATTCTAGTAAATTATTTTCAAACACAATCTCATAATCATTTCTCCAAAAAATCTCATAACCTCTCAGAAAGACGCATATAATAATTCTATCAACTTCTTTTTATTTTTTACAAAATACGAGTGTTCAGAAATTTTTTAGAAAGATGAATTAGAAGGATGAACATATTTTCCTTAGAATGCTTTAAAAAAAACTGTCCTCTTTAAGGTATGGGTGACACATGGACGTCTGACACACTTTTGCATGTCACTATTTGATGATGGTAGAAAGGGTAAAATGGTCGAATAATTTATATTTGAGAGTGGCAATAGGAGAGGCATTAGAGGTTCCCCTGCTCATAGATTGCCAAAACACAGCAGTTTGCTATGTTTAATTAACAAAATAAAGTATCCATCAAGTGATCATGACCAATTTGTTCAAGTTACAGAAACAGAAACAACTTGAAAAAAAATTATACTGCTTTCTGAACGCATGTATGTATTCCCACTCTAACGGATATCTGCTTCAGTAGATAAAAACAACAGCTTCACAAGGAACATTGAAGATCCCATGTACAAGTGAAAAAGAACCACCCTAGTGACATCTGAATATCAAAACACATAATGTCATCAAATAAGCAGTAATAAGTTATAATTTAGGGCAACAAACAAACTGAGCATGTGAAATTAATTGCAGACTGTGGAACCAAAGATGAGTTCACTCTGGCGGCATACCTGTGAAACTTCCCATAACAAGCTGATGCCCTGTCATCAGGCAAGCAGTCGATTGACAGCCAGATCCAGTGAGTCGACATTCTTCTTCAATATCTTTCTTACAAAAGTTAAATAACCAATTGAGATATATAAATATATTGGGTAAAATATGTGTGCAACGCTGTATATTACATTGCGGCTCATTTCTAACATGCTAGTGCGGGCCTGCACTCATAGGTCCGCAATAATGAGCCTGCATGAAAATGTGAGAAAGAGTGGACTGCTATAATTTACAACAGCTGCACACTCCTTTCCCCAAGAGGGGTTCTTTGGCAAGCGGATCCAGTATAGTTTGTAGTATATATATATTATATATATATATATATGTAGGACGTGATCAAGGGTGTGCTTATGCCTCAGTTAACAGGCACATTCTTTTCATATCTTCCTTCAACAATTATATGCTATCATTGAAGTTTAACAAACTAGCTTAGAACTAATTTTTGCAAAGGTCACAAAACGATGACAGTAGGGATATCAAGATATAATAGTTGCACCCAGCATGTATAGTTGCAAAATATCAAGCGGCTAAGACAAGCCACTATAATCGCAGAGATTTATGTGCTGTGCCAACCACTAGCAGGATCTTAAATCATTTCCTCCAAATATCAGGGGAATAAATGATGGCATAAGTGATTGAAAATAGATCTCGCAGAAAACATGCAACATTAGAAAAAGAAGAAAAAAATTATATTGTCATACAAAGTCAGATTTCAGAAAACAAGGTCACAAGACAGCTGTATGTGACAGTTGACAAGGAGATGTGCCAAATGTGACTGCAATGGTAACACATAAATCGAGGTCAAAAACTGCTAACTAAAGTCCTGATACTTCCAAAAAAAAGTAATCTTATGTTCTGAAAAGTTGATTAGACAGAATAGAATTCAGTTGTATGGTTAGAGGGAGACGAGTGCAGATCTCCTCTAATACCAGTCATGAAAGAGGTTTTTCATAATGACTTCAATGCTGTTCTGAGGTGGCATATTAAGAGGCAAAAGATAAAAACATGAGCTTCATAAGGATACAGTTGCATTGCAAGACTTTCCATGCCTTTCATTTCCTCATTCAGCCTGCAATATTCAACTGAATATGCATATCAGAAAATATTTATGAAAAAAAAATAAATGCCAATATTTGAATAAACCAAATGTTACTTTCGACCACTAAGTTCAATCTTGAATTTGTTTCCGAAGAGAGTTCGGACTTATTTTATCACACACAGAATCCCTTCATATGAGTGAAACAAAGATGATCCAAAGATTAGAAATAATCTTCAAGTGATGCAAAAAAGAAGGATGTTTTGAAATCTCAAGATTGAAGAACCAGTAAGATCTTTTTACTTCTAAGTAATAAAAGTTTGACAAAATATAAGTAGACAAACTAGCAAGAACCTGAGGCAGGAATTTATGTAGCGATTCCCCTTGGTTGCTGCATCAAGAGCTGTAAGAACAAGAAAAAAATTGAGGAAAATGAGGGTTTCAGTCAGGTGTTTTAATTCATCCGAGAAATAACTGTGTTACTTATTATTATCATCGCTAGATCATCACAACTCAATGTCATCATAACTTCTGTCAAAGAAAATTGGTACATGGTAATCATCTTACCATGCCTCAAAGACTTGAATCTAAATGCTGCACAAGATCAGAACTTTGTAGGCAAAGAAGTCAAACTGACTTGACCCCGTTACATAAAGTCGAAAGACGAGAAGAAAAAGGGAGTAATTGATTGTAAAATAAAGAGCATTTCAAGGCTATAGTATGGCTTAGGTCGAGCTCAACTAATTTTACATTCCTCGTCTATCAAATATAAGCCCATATGTGCATCACTGTTGACTGCAATGTCACACTTGTTACCCATACTCTCCAGGTGTGCAAGGTCCTGAGCCAGACATACACATCCTATCAGGGCATCACCTCTACACTTCTGCAATTCATACTCACCAAAATTTGTTGCACATTTGAATTCCATTTTTTGAGGACTACCAAGTTCGGCACCATAGCCTCGATATGGCCTTCGAAAAAGGATTAAAATAGATGGTATAGAATAAGAAGTCTATGGTGATACTTTCAATCTACACTTTCAATCTACACTCTTTCCACCTCTGTTTATTGCATTAAATCTTTGTGTTCATGAGAGTGCCTACTTATAATGCCAAAAGAAATATTTATTAAAGCCCCATCTTTAAAGATAAACTCTTAAAGAAAATAAATTTTTAGGAAAATGAAATCGAGGAAAGTAGTTTGTTTTCATTTGTTTGGTGTACGACTTGAAGACACGAAGAAAGTTGTCTTGGAAATATAAAAGAAGGTGGCCTTGTAAGAGAAAAATAAATTCTCATTTTGAAAAGAGTATCTCATTTTCCAAAACTTACCTTACTTTTCTGGTCAATATGAAACTATTTTCAGTTGACCAACCTTTTTTTTATGTTATCAAACGTTAGACAGTGATGTAACTATTTCCCGAGAAAATACTTTCGTCAAAACAAATAGAGCCAGAGAAGTAAAACTTTTTCTCAAAAAACAGAAGTTAAAACTTGTATATATATATATATATATTTCACTATGTTGACGGTCATTAAGTATCAAATGCAACAAGAGTTTGTCACTGTATCATAATATACCAGATTCTTGCAGGTGGCCAATAACATCACTGAAGCACTCCATATTCTTGAGTGAAGTACTTGTGACCTGGAGGTGCGTATTCAAGGTTAGAGATAATAACATCCAGAGGCTGAAATCTACAGTGTGTGAGACTTCGAGTATCATACAAACAAATTGAAACAAACAAACTTTGGATATGTATCCTCAATTCCCCAAAGGTGCATTCTCATTTTAATGCTTATCGCTCAAACAATCAGTTTCCGAACTCTTTTTACGAGAGAACAAAATTTCTTAACTGGAGAAAGCAAAACAAGGTGATCTAGTAGATTGAACAATCTGCATCCACTTTACATATCACGTAACTTGGGACTGATAAGGTAATTTATGATTGTCATGTACCATTAAGGATAAATTAAACAAGTTATGATTAAGTGTAGATGCACAAAGAGGTAACATTAGATAAATATATTAATAACGAGAGGACAATGTCCAAGATCCCAGCAACTGACAAGTGACAACTATTACCACCAAGTTGAACAGTGCTCCTTGGTTGCTCTAAGCAAGAAAAATGTCATTAAGCCTACTAAATCAAACATTTCAATAGTGATAAGAATAACTAAACAAAGTAGACAAATTATTGAGCATTAATGAAGAACATAAACAATAAAACTTCAGAATTCACCATAAGTGACAGAGTCAACGTAGTCTGCAAACACACCTATCACTACCTTTACATAAGTGCTTTGCTCATACCGACTGCGAAAAAATGTTGCCAGTACCATATAGTATTTTTTTTCTCTTATTCATTATACGATGCAATTGACTATCATATATCAAAACTAGTAAGAACCCGAGTTCTAGCATAATAGATTTTCATAATCTTGATGTGGAAAGAATGCCATCCTTTTGTTTGGCAACCCAGATCGTCCTATTTAAGCACCTTAGATTAATTTTTCGGGTTACCCAATCGCGTCTTTCCTAATTTATCCATTCTGCTAGGTCACTTTCTTCGTAGTACCAAAAAAGAAATTTTGATGCAACATAAACCACACTCTGAAATAGTACTATGAAGACAAAATTTATGATAAATTATGCCGCAATAAGTTACCATGTTTCTAATTTAGGGCTAGAAATGGAAGAATGAGAAGGGTGTTGTTGGCGGTCACCTCGGACAGGGCCAAGCGGAGGGAGGAGAAAAGGGATGCATAGCTCTCGGCGATGGCGACAGAGTCCCTCTCTACCACTTCCAGCGCCCGGAGGATTTCGGCACCGCGGTCCAGGCCGCCGTCGGAGGAGGAGGAGGAGTGATTCAGGCGTTCGCCAGCGGCTTGAGGCGTCTCCGGCTGGGTTCTCTCACCGAGATCGGTGGCGGAGGCCGTGGGCGGAGTCGGATCGTCCTCTTGGTTCGCCGGAGAGGCGCCTCCCTCCGATGGTTCCGGCGATCGTTCTCCACTCATTTCGTTCGAAGAAGGCTTCGATAAGAGATCAAGAACGTGAACCAAACCATTTTGGTCTTCGTTTGGACTCGTATAAATTTATAATAACCGAGTCCTTGCGGATTTTTTTCAGAAAAAAAAATTAATATGTGCCTCAACTCATATTATAAATAAATAAATAAATAAAAATAATAAAACTTTTGTATTATCCAAAAAAAATTGAAAGGAAAATGGTTACGATATATTATTCAAAAATACCAGTATCTTTAATATTAATTTTCAGTATAGTTGATAATTGAATTGTTATTGTATTAGTATCATGTAATTAATTATTTCTGTTAGTTCAGTTCATATTTAATATTCGCAATGCAAAATACCAAGTGAAACGGTATTTAAATCTTGGAACACTAACTCGTCCGTTAATCGAAAATAGAAAACAAAAATAAGAAATATTGTGTTCTTGAGAACACATGTTAAACGAATGAGTCAGTAAATGTAACCTAATGAGTCGGTAAATGCATTTGATAATGATTAGTTAATAGCTGTATATTACATCGTGAGTAGTCAAACTTAAAAGATTTAAAAAAAAGTATCAGCAATTCGGATTCACCTAAAGTTAAGAAAATACATCATAAAGAGAATTTTAGGACATAGAATCAAAATATGCTCGTGTTTTTCTAAAGGATAAAGCGTTTATGATCAAAATGATACTAAATCTCATTTCGTGATCATAATAATCAAAATGGTTTCATCTATTATTAATAGCACCAAAGCTTGGATACTACATGTAAGTGATACATTTTTGCACTGGGTAACTTGGAGCAACAGTAAACATACTCCAGTTAGCTGATGATGACAGCCTTTGGTTCATGGGGATACCTCAGCTGCAATTATTATCTCTTGAGACATGATCTATGATGATTGATTTTGTTACATTCATTAAATTGATAAAAATGGCACAGCTGAGTTTATTATGCAACCTGGTGTGTTTCTTGATGGTATCTCCTCCCTCTTTCCCTCTGTGAATGCTGTGAACCTGTGTACTCCCTCTCTCTGCTGATATTAATCAACTGAGGCGAGAGAAAAAGAAAACGGGCAAAGCTGCATATTTTATGTCTTGAACTTCTCTGAGATCCTTCCAACACCTTCTTTGCAGTCTTCAGCGATTCTCCTTGCTCGGTCTCCAATGGCATAGCTGAAACTAGATGCATTTTCTTGGATTTCATCTATTGAGCTCTTAGCCTTCGAAACCAAAGCATTCCGGATATCAGCAGCATGCGCAGAGATCTCTGAGGCTCGCTGCTTCAAGGCTGAAACCAAAGAGACAATCCTCTGAATTATTTTCTCGATAACAGAAGAAGATCTGAGCTTCATCTCTGCAGTCATTCCCTTGAGCTCCTCAAGCAGGTTCTCTCCTCGGACAATTGTCTCATCGACTGGAGGTTGTTCCCCAGCAGTTTGCCATGTGGTACCAATAGAAGCATCACTTTGGAGATCCTCACCAACCACAACTTTGATCCCATGACCCTCCCACCGTAGTCTGGCTTCTTCAAGAGCTTTGGCTTGCTCCCTAGCCCTTTTTGCTTCCTCCTCTGCCCAGGCCCTGAGAAAGGAATAAAATTCAGGTACTCTAAATATTGAGCAACTACAAGATTTTTTGATAAGAAATTTCAGCAGCATGTCTACAGAAAAGGAAAAATAAACGTGTTATAACAAACTAACTAAATATTGAGCAAATACAAGAGTTTTGATAAGAAATTTCAGTAGTGCGTCTACAGAAAAGGAAAAATGAACATGTATAACATAGCTAAGCAACAAGTAGTGATGAGAACATAATGATTTTCCTCAAATAAGAAACATTCTTACTTGGCCATGGACAGAGCCTTTCTCTCAACTTCCAATTCATACTGCAGCTGGACAATCTTCTGGTTCTCGCTTTCTGCTTCACTGCGTAATCTGTTGATTCTCTCCTTCTCATATGATATCACCAACTTGTCACTCATGAGGCTCTGTAACTGTTCCTCCATGTCATGCCTTATCTTTGAAAGAACCTCTATCTCAGAATCAACAGCAGCACGACCCTTCATAAGAGCATTACTTTCTTCCTCTCGTTGTATCCTCAATCGATCCAATTCTATCCTTGCTTCTTCAGCCAGTTTCTCTAGTGCCTCTGTCTTTTCCTTCTCTCTGGCAAGCTCTTTCTCAAAGCTTGAATTAAGATCTTTTTCAACTTGTGCAACTAAGGCAGTATGTGCATTCACAGCAGTTTCTGCTAAGGCATCTGCCTCAATACGAGCAAGTTCCTCAGCAACAACCTCGGCAGCATCACCAGTTGCAAGTGCAATAGCAACTTGTGCTTTTGTCACAGGTTTATCAGGTTGAAATAACCTGGTATATCCTATGAGTAAATGAAATGGGGGACATTAGTTACTTTAAGTGCAACTAGAATAGAAAAGGTAGAATTTACTCTTAAAAGTTAATAAAGTAAAAATGTTACCGAAGGCAAGAGCCATAATGCTTTGTTCACCAGAAGCTATATCAGCCACCAGAGCAGGCCAAGCATCTTCACTTATCTTCTCAATGTCTATAAACCCAGTGCACTTGTATAGGAACTGTCACAAACATACATCATCTTTTAATAATAGTGCAAACTTATCTTAACTAAAAGAAGACTGGATCACATAACTCTTTTATTTTCATTTACATTTTTGTCGACTTCTGGAAGCTGCCTGGAGTCTAAAGCCATCTTCCAACTAACCAGATCTTGCCGTGATACTGGCCTGCCAAGCAAAAAGATGAACAGCAAGTAAAGATTAGCTATTGGCAAACTAATATAGGAAAAGCTCGGTAACATGTAAGTCACCAGTACCTCTCAGGATAAAAACAAGCGTAATCCTTGTGACTGTCAAAAGAGCCAGTCAAATCAGACATTGAAAGCTTGCTAGATATTAATCCTGCTTCTGCCAAGCCTGTGGCAATAAACATAAGAAAAAAAAACATAAACTTTAATTGCATATCAAAACAGGACTAGGCATAACAGTTACTTCTGAGTATTTTGGTAACTCCATACCTTGGATATAAGGAAAATCTGGGTCCTCAGGTGTAATATCATCAAATGCAAGTTCAGTCACATTTTCTACATACATTGCAGGATATACTTTTGAAACAGCATTCCTGTGTAGAAACCAAAAAATAGCAATACTATGCATCCTCAAGAAGAAATCTTTCTCACCATATTCAAGGTATTGAACATTCAAAAAAGAATAATTTCCTGTAAATCCATTAACCAATTGGATCAAGATATGCCAGATTAGAACAATCTCTCTCTCTCTCTCTCTCTCTCTCTCTCTCTCTCTCTCTCTCTCTCTCTCTCTCTCTATATATATATATATATATATATATATATATATGATGATTTTTCATTCAAGTTTCTTACTTATAGATCTCTATCTACACAGAAGCATATGACAGCCAGGAGAACCCACGATTTTCATGCATGAAAAACATCATTAGATTCCGTCGTGTCCCAATATAAAAAACATTAAGGGTCTGTTTGGTTCAACAATTATTAAGGGAAAGGGAAACTAGAGAAAGGGAATAAAAGAGAATAAAAGTGAAAAAGTTAACCTATTTGGATGACATAATTAGAGGGAAGGGAGGGAATCAAACTTAAGTGATAATTTTATTTAAACGGATATATCCTTATATATATGAGTTTATATGTTTTATTAAATAAGGTTCAAACAGGAAATGTGTTTTAAATATGTCTTTCCACTCCTTTCCACCATATTTTGGGGTTGAAAGAAAAATGAACAATTAGAATGGAGGGGATATTAACCTCCATTCCTCTCCATTAAAAATGCAACCAAATGAAGTTAATACCCCTTTCCCTTCCCCTCCTTTACCCTTGTTTCAAACCCAACCAAACAGACCCTAAATGAGCCGGATAACTCAAGATGATGAAGAAGAAGGTTGAAAAAACATGTTGCACAATCTTGAGGTCATGATAGCTAAGATCAATAAAGCAAAAAGTTGCAATTACATCTCAACCGTTGAAAGTCAAAATATTGAAGAACGAAAGTTGGAAGTGAGGAGAGACATACCTTGAAAGGACATTGCTTGCAGATACTAGCCACCTAGCATACTCACGGCGGGTACATAAGTCTCCTGGTTGAACATCAACCTCGATAACCTTCAATCACAATTCACAAACATAGCATGACAAACTAAATTTTACAAAATTTGATCATCAATGTGAGCTTAGATTAATATAAAACAATGTGAGCTTAGATTAATATAAAACAATGTGAACTAAATTCACAATCCAAAAGAAGTATAAAACAATGTGAGCTTAGATTAATATTGTACTAGTGAAGGCAGAAAATAGGATTGCTTCATCCTCTCCCTCTTCAAAAATGAAAAAAGAAACCAAATAAATATTTGATGATTTCAGTGTGAATAAAATAGGATAAGTTGTACAAAAGGCAATAAGATGGAATATCTTTTACATGTAGATCCTTTCCTGTAAGCTTTTGGAAATACATATCTAAGTTGTTTCTTGCTGACTGGTCAGCAGTAGAACTGATATAATCTCCTTACAGTGGATAACTATTGGATCATAGCATAAACCAGTAAAAATGCAGGCAAATTATAACAAGAGGGCCACAAGCGTAAGCATTAAGAAACACAGAATTTCAATCATTTTGACAAACTATGAGTCTAGCTTGAATTTGGTAAGGAAAGGAATGGAAGGTTCATCTATCTCCAACTTGCAGACCTCTCTATGCCTACCAATACAAAAAAAAATTATAATATAAAGCTTCATGCAAATATCACTCGCCGACACAATTGCAATCAAAGGGCAAGCCTAAGCATTATATGAAACACAAAAACTCAATCATTTTGACAAACTATGAGTCTAATTGCAGTAAGGAAAGGCATGAAAGTTAATTTAACTCCAAAGTCCAGACCTCCCTGTGCAAAGCAATACATAAAAAATTTGTATAATATAATGTCATGCAAATGCCGTTCACGGACGCAATTGCAACCAAAGGGTAGCAAATCTGCAATATCGAATCAATTCGCACATATTTGAAATGAACCTATCTGAAATGTTGTTTTGGATGTGGAAATAGAAAACCACAGATATACTATTGATACAAGACAAGTTAATAATGATTTCTAGAGGAATCAGGAATCAAAATAAACCAAAATCAATATAACTAGGATGTGCTTGCTGTTAGCATACCTTTAAAACTTGCAGTGCTGCCAGTGCTTGCCCCTGAAACTGGTCAACCACTGGAGGAACCAAAACCCTTCCAGGAGGCACCTGCGGAGCTGCAGAGACGAGAGATGGCGCTGGTATACCAGAATGGGGAGAAGACTTCTTAGGTATAATAGATTCAAAGAATGAGTTGTTATAACTTTCTTTATCACGATCTAAAACAGGTACATGTTTCTCGGGATATGAAGAATCTGATATGGGATTTATTAAAAAGGATCTATGTTCATTGGATTTATATTCTTCAGGAGAACCAACTGGATGACGCATCAGTTCCTCGCTATTGTCAGAATCCAAGTTAACACTAATTCCTGATGAAACAACTTCCTCTGTATCAGACATTATTGGATGGTTAGTGTTACCCTCATCCAAAAGCTTCACTATATCATTCTGGTCAACATCTTGGTCCTTTGATACAGATACCTCAATGACTGTTAAATTTGTTAGGTCCAATTGAGGATTTATATGCTCAGCAGAATCTATTGTTTCAGTATGGGATGCTAATGGATTACAAGAGAGCACATCCTCAAAGTCACCAGAAAAAGATGATGGTGTTTCAGTATGCATAGCATTTTCCTTGGAATTAGTATCAATAGAAGTCAAGTCAACAGTTGCAGCTATGCTTCTAAGGTTCGAAACATCTTCAGTGTACTCATCCGAAACTTTGATGTTCTTATCAGATGACAAGTCAGCTGCATATATGGTAAAAGATGCTACATCACTGCTACTAACATCTCGAACAGTTTCTAGATTATCATGATCTGACACTCTGATATGGACATCAACATCATTGCTTACTGATATATCATTCTTTAATAATGAATTTTCTGTATTTTGCATATTATCAGGATTGCTCACACTATCATCTTCAATAATCTCTGAAGGATGAATAGGACTCTTGATAGTACCTGTTTCATTGTCTGGGTTGCAGTTACTTATCTTGCTCTCTTCCTCCGATAGAATCACACTGGATCCATCATCAATCTGATCAATTTCCCCAATTATATCATCAGAAGTTATTAAAACTTCTTGCTCTTTTGCTAGTGGCTCCATCTGTTGCTTGCCTCCTGTATAGAAAATTATTCAAACATGCCAAGGAACAGTAAGCAAGAAACTATCTTTAAAATGGCAGTGTCTTTATTTAAGACAAGATGGCAGAGTGCATTATGGTTTAAAATCTTAATAATGAAATTTACTAGCAGGTTTTTTTTTTTTGAGAAAGAGAGACAGAGAACTAGCAGTAAGTTTTCTAAGGTATGAATGCCAACCACAAGGCATATTCATTAATTGGTGGGTTGTTTAACCGCCAGTGCCTTATTGCTTAACATTTCAAGAATGAAAACTTGCTGGCAGGAAAAATTTAAGGCATGAATGCCAACCATAATGCACATAAATTAATTGGTGAATTGTTCAACCATGATTTACATAAAGGCACAATCAATAGTAATCATAAAGTTTATTAGTGGCATATCATGGCAAATCAAACTGACGTACCAGAGGTATTCTTATTGGCAAGAGATAATGCTGCAAATGTCACTCCTGCAGTGAAAAGCAATCCTGCAAGCCCCACACCTAGCATCCCTGAAAGTGAACTACTAGAGAAGTGTCATTAGTGATTACACTAACCACTCGAGCAAAAGCAAAAATCCACAACCCCATTTGTATGCAATAACCTTTAGAGAATAAGACAAGAAAAGTATTATAGCAGATTTCCGAATGTCTACTGATTTTTGTTACGATGAAATCTTAAAAGTCTCATCCAAAGGAGCAATTTGTTTCAATAAAAAAATGGTAATTCACAGAAAGAAAAGGAATTATTATCAAAATGGATAATTCTCCAAGATATTGTTGGGATTACTGGTTTTAGGACCACAATTTTTTTCTTTTTGAGGGAAGGATCACAATGTACTGAGTGAAGCCCTTCAGTTTTCACCTATATCAGGGGAAAGGATGATCCACATCCACCTATTTTAGAAGATGTACTCAAACTCTCATTCCGACGATATCCTAATTACCAATATATGGTTCACCTATTTTTAAACTAATGTATGTTTATTATGTGAAATTATTACTTGGAAGGACTAGATTAGAATCTCGTACAACTGCTGCGAGAGAAACCTCTTAAAACTAGAAACTTAACCATTTTCATAAGCAGAAATAATCCACCTTGTACCAAAAAAGATGCAAGATACTTTGCATCTGAACTAGACGATCCAGAGGCTGAAACATAGGATTCTTGATTGCACAACAGAACAATAAGAAAGAAAGAGATCGCCGCATTATTTGGTGATTTCAGAAACTTATGTAAACGTGTTCAAATCTTCAAAAAAAAAATTGAAGGAATGAGGAAGTCCAGAAACCATTATGGATTCACTATATATCTTTACTCGTTGCAGAAACACTCACTCACTAATGTACTCGGCATTATATTTCATCAAAGAGCCGAAATGGAATCATGAGAATGTAATTAGAGATGATCTATACATAAGAAGCCCAGAATCCCAATCTTCATACAGATCAAAATCGACCTGTTACCGTCTAACGCAAACAAAACGGATCGAACAACATGAATTTAACAAACGCCAAAGCAGAAGAAGGCTATCTCCTTACCTCCAATGCCTCCACCATTCTTTTCCAGCTCCCCGTCATCAGACCAGCCGGCGAAGGCGTCCGGCGAGCCATTAGACGGTGTCAAGGACTGCCGCGGCTCAATACGGTTCCCGTCCGCCTTTCCGGCTGTGGAGGAGGCTAATACGACGCGTCGGGAGCCCGGAGGGCGGAAACGGAGCCGGAGGAGCGCGGCGGAGGAGGGCTCGCGTCGCCGGCGGCCGAATCGGAGCTGTGGGGAGGCGGGCGAAGGCGCGGCGCACCGCATGGACGCCATCGTTGGAGGTCGACTGGTAGGGTTTTCTCTCGGGTTGTCGGACGGCGACGGAGGAAGACGGCGGCAAGGACGACGGGACGACGAGGAGGGAAAGATAAGGAAATGACCGGGAGGAGGAGGTAATGTAATGGATGGGAAATATATTTATATTTTTTTACTATTACTTTTTGTAATTGTTATTTGGACAATTTCACATGTCATAATGCAACTCTTTTTTTTATATTTATATATTATATGTAAAAAATACTAACTATTTAAATAGTTAATATCTAATAGATATTAATAATAATAAATTAAGTAATAATTAGCGGGTGATGAATTAATTGTTGAATTCAATAAAGATGTTTTAGCAAATATAGTTTTGAATCAGTTGATGAATGATAATTATAAATATATATATATATATATATATTTAAATAGTTTTAATTATTATATATGTATTCGAAACCAATCATTCATTTTACCTTAATTATTTTAATTTTAATAATTAATAAAAAATTACAAATATAATAAAGTGATCATAGATATGAAAAATAGGTGCATCATAAATGATACAATATTTAAAAAAAAATTGAGCATGTTAATAACTATTTTACATGTTGATATTTCCAAACAAACTATGAAAAGGGCCATAATTTAAATATTTTTCTTTCGGATACCAAATTCATGTTTTACACACGAATACGTGTTTTCCACATGTTTATCTCAAGGTTAAATGGGTCTTTTCAGTGCCCCACACGCCATCTTAATTTTTTTAAGTCATACCGCTTGCCCAAACAAATATAGGTTAGGGTTATTAGAAATTAGGAATAAAGAAATAATAATTTATATAGACAGTTTATTACCAAAGTTATATTTCACTATAGATTATTAATTCGTTAAAAACGTAAATGATTTCACTTATTGCTTGTAGTACTTTAGATTAATAAGAACGGTATTAAAATTATTTTATATTAAAAAAAAAGTCAAAATTTAAGACACTATGTGATATGAAATAATTCAGATAGATTATTAACTGATTATTGGTGATTTTATTTTTTTTTAAATTATCACTTCATTAAAGAAGTGTTTTCCTAAATTATTAGTATGATGACATATATTTTAATAAAATTATTCTTTCAACTATTTTTTTTAAAATATTTATATTTTTATTGTAAAATAATATTTTTTAACATTATTTTCTTAATTTTTTACAATTATTTTACGAATAATTGATTATATAAATTCATAAGATTATTTTACGAATGATTAATAATATAATTTTATATTTTGTCCAAGCTTATTTTTTTATTTATATAAACTAATATATTAGTAAAATTCAACAATTTTAAAGAATATTTAATTTTTTTTAGTAATTTTAATTATAAAGTATGTTATTGATACTTACTAAATATTATGATATAATATTATAAAAAAATTATAAAATGATAATTTATTTTAGTAATGATTTAAATTAGCGGTTAATAAAATTGAGAATACGCTAAAATGTTAGTGAAAGTTTAAATTAAATAACAACAAGAAAAACTAAAACTCATACTAATTAATTAATTAGTACTCGTAAGTAAGAAAACGTTCCCCCTTTTTTAATTTATTGGAATCACACAACTTTAATCGGCGAGTGATGCCGTCGTCTCCACAGAAGCCCAAAACCTTCTCCGCTTCCACCGAGCCCTACGAATGGGGACGGCGCCTCCTCCGCATAGCGCCGCCCAACGGCAGAGCTCTTGAGACCGCCGCATGCAGAGCCCCCGCCGCCGCTACCGCCGCCGCCGCCGCCGCCGCCCCCCGACTTCGTCTGAATCAAGCTCGGCGGCGCCCAGCGCTTTGAGGAGGAGGTAACGTCTAAAGGTTTCGATTTTGATGCGAGTTGTCGTATTGTGGGACTTTGAGCTATAAAGTTCGGATATTGGATGAGATTTCGCTCGTCTTAGTTAGATTCCGTTTGGATAAGTGGGAAGAGATTGGAATTTGGTAATAAATCTATTTAGTCGCTCCTTTATTTGTGAGATTGGATGAGTGATAAGTTCGCTTAGTAAGCATTTCGGAACTTGGTAATGCTCAGCTTATGGTTGTTGAAATGTTTGTGAGAGTAGAATTTTTCGACTCTTTTTTCTTCAGCAAAGAGAAATTTTCAACGCTTGACTTCTGTAATATCTTTATGATCGAAATCTGGTGAAGTTTATTTAGCAAGTAGTTGAAGCATAAGCAGCTCTTCATGGATAATGGTCGATCTCTTTAGCATTTGAACAAGGATGTGATAAAGGTTTTCTGTGCACTAAATTCTCTAAGGAATATTATTTTCTTTCATGATCACGAATTGCTTATTGAAATTTTGAATTATCATATCCTGCAGTTGGTATAATTGACCGTAGAGAATTTTTAATAATGGTTTCTCGTCAGCGACCATCAAAAGGTTATAAGTCTTCAATCAAATGCTGGTGGATTCCTCTAGAAGTGCAATGCTATGAACCAAATGCAGATACTCTGAAACCAGATGCATCCGTTTCTTCCGAAAGGAGGGATGCAAAACCAGAATCTAAATCTCCTACCAGCGGATTAAGCACATCCAGGTTTATATCAGCAGTTGCTGGAATCTGGGATTATGTGGGCGATCCAGCAGTTCTTCAGACCAAGAAGAACTATAAATACCAAAACATATTTCAGAATGAGAGTTTTGTATGCATCCCTGAAAGGCAAGTAAAGCACAACAAAGTGGTCAGCAATAACGGAAGCTTTTGCAATGAGTCCAAATCTGGAAATGTTCTGTCATCAGAAGTGAAATCAAGTTTTGAAGAGTTGAAAAACATTAAGAGACAACTACTATTTTCTCCTTACCTTAGAGATCTAGGAAACTCTTTCATTTGGCAAGATGCATTTGTCACTGGTTCTTATTTGCATACAGATTCTTTTGAAAATGATGATATCACAACCAAGGCATTCTACAGTGAACTCTCAAGTACATTTGAAATTATTGATAAAGATCCATCAACAGTGACACATGATGATCACAATGGCTTCAACAAGAGCTGCATTAATGGGGTGAAAAGCACTCTAACTGACATATCTGCTAATCACACTGTACCTGAGAACTTTGGTGTGGGATGTGAAGATGGTTCAGGTGATCTAACAACAAAGATACAAGGAAATATTCTGCAAAGTTGGCATCCTCTTAATTTGAATTATTCATCTTATCCAATGACATCTGGAAAAGAAGCAACAGTGCCATTCAGAAACACATGTCCAAATATCCACATACACTACAATTTTGAATTTATAAGATCTGAGGATTGTCAGCAAACTACATATTCCTCTTCTTTGGTTACCGAGTCTTCAGAAAGGTCTTCTAATTCTGAATATCACAGTACTCTTCACGATTCATATGAAATCTCACTTCATGAGCTATCTCTTGAGAAACAGTATTCATCACAGAACATGACATTGTCATCAGCAAAGGATAAACTGCAAGATGTAGTTGCAGAAAACAGATATGCTTTTGCTGGTGCATTGTCTGGAACAGTGGTCAGTCTCTGTCTGCATCCTGTTGATACAGTTAAGACCATTATTCAGGCCAGTATTTTGGGTCAGAGTTCATCTTATGACATTGTTAGAAAAATCATATCTGAAAAAGGTAAATTTTATCTTCTCTTAAACTTTAATCTTTCCTCTGTCCTCTCAAAAAATATAACCTTCCCTCTATTCATATCCTAATAATATCTGTGAGACATGGAAAATGTAAGGATTGTTTATGCTGTTTATGGAACTCATAGATTTTTCCTATAGGAGTTTTGGGACTTTATCGTGGAATAGCTAGCAATATTGCTTCTTCTGCTCCAATTTCTGCCATTTATACTTTCACATATGAGTCAGTTAAAGGAGCATTGCTTCCTCTTCTGCCAAAGGTGTCCTTTTTGTCTTTGCCTGCTCCATTTCCTTATAGAGTTTGTAGAAAGTTGGTCTCTTTTCTTTTGTAGATCTAATTCTAATTTTCCAATGTACAGGAGTACCATTCTTTTGCCCATTGCATTGCAGGTGGTTGTTCAAGCGTAGCAACTTCTGTTGTCTTTACTCCCAGTGAGCGTATAAAACAACAGATGCAAGTGGGTTTACAATATCGAAACTGCTGGTAATTTCTTAATCTTCTTTTGGTTGCAGATATGAGTTGTCTGGTATATTGTTATATGGAGTTCTCATCTCTGTGCTTCTTAGTTGTAGCCATGGCAAAGAAACTGAAGGTTTAGATATATTTCTTTCAAAGTTTTTGCTATTGGCGACTATATAAGAAACAGTTTGGCTTGCTGTCTACTCTGTCATTGTCATTTATCCTGCTTATCATTGAATGTTTGCTTTGCAGGAATGCCTTAGTTGGATGTCTTGAAAAGGGTGGCTTGCCATCATTATATGCTGGCTGGGGTGCAGTTCTCTGCCGTAACATTCCACACTCTATCATCAAGGTGTTTTTCTTTATTTGATTATCCCTCTGCTTTGGCCAGATATGTCAAAATATTTTCTGCTTATCTATTACCCAACTGAACTTGATGCCATTTATACTTGCAGTTTTACACCTATGAAAACCTCAAACAGCTGCTATCATCACTGGCTAATTCTGATGGAAGTCCTAGCACATTGCAAACGGTTTGTTTTTTTTTTATCCTTGTATTCCTGTGATGTTGCCTCTGAGACTAGTTCCTCTGTTGATTTTAACAGCTTTAAGTCCATCCGGCGTGCTATAGTGTATATGTATTGAAGATGCATAACGCCATAGCTTTTCCCATTCTATGAAACACAGCAAATTATGTTGCTCTAACTTTCATCTTCTGCATGTCGAATCACTGCTTTAATGCATGTCGGAAATTGACATAATCTTAGATGACTTGAATAGTTTATATAGCTAAGGGAATATCTCGATTTGCAGCTAATATGTGGGGGCCTATCTGGATCAACTGCCGCTCTTTTCACTACACCTTTTGATGTTGTGAAGACTAGATTACAAACACAAGTTAGTTATCATGCTTGATCTTGATGATATTTTGGTGAAAGACAAATTGATCAACCTTGAATGTCTTGCATCAACTTGCATTGTAGGCTCCTGGAACTGTTGCTAAATATGATGGGGTTCTCCATGCTCTTCAAGAAATAGCTAGAGAAGAAGGTTTTCAAGGTCTCTACAGGTACAACAGTGTGCAGATGTGTGTTGATTACATGCTTTCTTAATGGTGCCCTTAATATGACAAGTCAACCGATTCCTTCATTAAATTTCTCCATGAACCTTGCCCTTGAAAAACTACTCTGGTAAAATAGTTGCCAATTCTACCAAATTATATAGTTGCATATGACTGTTTTCAGGGGCTTGACTCCCAGATTGGCTATGTACGTTTCTCAAGGGGCGATCTTCTTTGCCTCATATGAGTTTATCAAGGCTGTTTTGGCTTAGAAGTGCCTCAATTACCTCTTGCGGCTGTTCAAAGTGGAAAACCTGTGCCATTAAAGATCAACAAGCTCCAAACGTAAACCGGAGCCGATTCTGTTACTCTCCCGTCCACCAAGGTGGATTAGGTTCCAGCAGCAACTAAAGAATCTGAGTTCAGATTGATTGTCATTGATGTAGAACCATGAGAGCTGATTCCAAGTACCCAACCAGGCAGAGTTGGTTCGAAAGGTAATCCAATCCTTCATGTGGCGATGTGATTACCACGCAGTAGAAAGCCAAGTTTGACCTGATATTGCTGATTTTGACATTTGAATACAACTCCACCTTGTAACAAAAAACAGAAAAATAGAGGAAAATGCATACAATCCATGGGCTTCGTGTATTTTTTTTGTAGTATTACATGTAACGAGAATATGTTTGTGACTTGTGGTCGGTTGTAATTACATATGTAATAGCATACAAATATTGTGGATAATACACGAAATTATTGTTTTATGGTTCTTTTTCATTGAAACATCTAAATCAACTGGCTTCTTCTTCACCACAGAAGAATCCAATAAATATTGTCATAAAAAAACTTGGTTATGAACAACCAACAACGTCTGGGTGGTGTAGTTGGTTATCACGTTAGTCTCACACACTAAAGGTCCCCAGTTCGAACCTGGGCTCAGACAAATCTTATTTTTTTTTTAAAATTTCTCTTCTCTAAGAATTTAAAATCAGACACCAATTTAAAGATGGTTACTAAGCCATTTACTCTCCATTTTCATTTTTTTTATATCTAGAGGTCTAAAGTTTTGCAAATTACATTCCAAAGAGGTATTGAAAATTCTAAAATTAAGAAATCCCCGCTACATCGGCAGATCTACATACCCTAGTCTCCGAACTTTTCGATGTATAAGATATATATATATGTGAGATTGGATGAGTGATAAGTTCGCTTAGTAAGCATTTCGGAACTTGGTAATGCTCAGCTTATGGTTGTTGAAATGTTTGTGAGAGTAGAATTTTTC
>LTAE01001049.1:3235-36693 GCA_001647135.1 Pontederia paniculata | reverse complement strand
TATATAAAGCAGTCTAGAATTCGTCCCTATGATGAACTGCCAAAGATCTGCAAAGGAGAAACAAACAATTGTGAGTCTTCAGTAAAAGTAGTTAATTTAGCATTTAGCATAATTTTTTGCTACAATCAAGATTGGTTGACACAAATAATTAGTAGATCCGTGTTTCGAATTGAGAGACAAGAAAAATAGTAATCTCAATTTTGAATCCGAAGTCACTAATTTGATCAGGATTTATCATTATCATGCACGCTTAATTGAATGCTAATGACTTCAAATTATCGGTGGTTTCACAATCGTGCTGCCGCACAAGACGAGGACGAGGATTGACGACGGCGAAAATGGCCGCGCCGGCCTGCCGGGGATGTGGAGGAAGCTTAGGAAGGCGTTCCGGAGGCGTCTCTAAGGCAGTTCTCGGCGTCAGTGACGGCGGCGGTGGCGACGGAGTTGGCACAAATCGAAGCACCACATCGCGCCACCAAAAATCGTATTATTTGGGCCAAAGCCCAATCATTTGCTTATAATGAAAGCAACGTAGGCCTATTGGGCCTACAGTTTGAAGTTGAACACTTAAACTCATGGCCCATTAAGTTCATACTTTTAAGTTTTTTTTTCTTTTCTTTTCAGACAAATGAAAAAAAATAATTATGTTGCAATATTTATGACTTGAAAAAAGAGATAATTTATATGAGGAAATATTTCGACAATTAGGTGTAACAATTATTTGATTAAAAAAATACATGTTAACTCATCTATATTCCATTTTCTTAATTTGTATTTAGATTAGATTATGGTTTAATTAACGAAAGAATCACTTTTATTACTTTTAGTTTTAAAGTATTTTTTTCTTTCCTTTTACTTTCATTTTCTTATTTTTTCACATATTTGGAAACGTGACAAAAGTCAGAGGGTGATGAAACTAGTAGCCAAAAAAAAGTAAATTTAGCAAAAGTCAGAAGCCATGATCACAATTCATTTTAAGAAAAAAAAATGAAGAGTTTATTTTCCCCTTCCGATTTGAATATATTTGACATTCTTTTGTCAACTTGACTTGAAGTATTATATTGTTTCCACAGCCATTTTTTTTTTCATTTTTTCGGTACAATGTTTCTTCATTTAATTTAGGTGGAGAAGAATTCTATGCATAAAATTTTAGGACCATTCAACTATTTTTTTCGCTTACCCAAATTCTGGTTTTAAAAAGCATTAAAAACTTTCCAATTCTACAATATAAATATGTACCCAACATGTATATATTATAAATTAAAGGTTGAAAAGAGTACTTAACTTTTTTTTTTCACTATTTGAGGAGACATTCCTCAACTCATATGGATAGAAATTTTTTTCCTAAGAACAAAACATCACAAATTACTCTCACCCTAGTTGAGGATATTTTTGAGCTTGAATTTATAAAAAAGAAATGGTTTGGTTTTTTTTTATTTTCTTCCATTAGTTCAAAGATCACTTTTTTTCGGTATGTTATCCTAAAGGTTATTAACTTAACTAATTCATTTAAAAAAGAAATATAAAGTTCAAACTTTTTTTAACAGTGACAGTATCGAAGTTTAAATTTTCGATGTTGAATCGTTAGCCAATTGAAAGAAAGATCATAACTTTGAACTATATAGAAAAAAAATTCATTAACTAATTAGCATTGAGGTGGAGTGATAAATAATTCCTTATTTAAGAAAATTTTAAGTTTGAATCTTTTTGTGCACACAAAATATTTTCTCTATGAGTCTCACCTGACATAATTAGATGTGCGATCCGAATAAATAATAGATTAGTTAGGGATCGTTTGGCTGCCATTAGAATATGATTGGATTAATTTTTTTTAATTCTCAAGATAGTCTCATCCGCTTAATCCACCTGGACTATCTGTATTCCAAGGTAGAGCAAGACTAAGTTAGTCTCTACTTTTTTTTATTCTTGCAATGATTGTTGTGGGGCCTACTAGTTGGATTAAAACCCTGTTTGGTTAAAAAGTGAGGAATAAGACCTTAATCCTGGTCTTATTTCCCAACTAAACGGGGTCTTAGAGACTCAATGATAGACCGAGACTCTAATCTATTGTCAGCGCACATAAAAACTATAATAGAATTATGTGCATAATCGTTAAGATCGCGTGTGTTAAAGAATCGATGTCACTTCTCGAATATTGAGGTTGCGAAAAAAGAAAGTCATTAACATCAAAAGAAATATATAAAACATTTATCTCTTCTCACGCGTAGCTTTACGTGCTGAGCATGTCCACCAACCAAGTTAACAAGGAAAAAAAAAGAACTATTTAAAAAATAGCATGCAGGAGATCATGGAAAGCCACCAAGTGCCCACATCCTAATTAATTATTCTTATCAACTCATTAACACAGAACTCTCTCAGAACCAAAACCTGCCAGCAAAAACAGATCACAACATCTTTTTTCCAAGAATAAAAAAGGAAAGAGATGAGAACATTTCTGACTTCTACTCTGGAATTATTCCCCCTTATCCTGAGGATAAACTAACGAGTTTAGTCTGTGATTAGACTGAATTGAAGTAACAAATTTTGAGTACTTATCTTAGAATTTCAATCTCTGAATTATATTATTCAAGATTCATCAAACTTCTGAAAATCAGGTAAGAATATATTCTCATGAGGAAAAAAATTTAATATGCACCGTAAAATTAACATCATACGATTGAAGATGTAAGTAATATGGTGCTCCCTATTTAATTAGAGAGCACTTAGATTGAACCCTTAACATGAAAAACATAAGGTACTTTCTAATTAAGTAGGAAGCATCATGCTACCTACATCTTCAATCGTATGATGTTTAATCTATGATAAATAAATTTAGGAGTGAGAGAAAAATTAAAAAAAAAATTGTATGCACCGTAAATTTAATATCCTACGATTGAATATATAGATAATATGATGCTACCTACTTAACTAAAGAGCACTTACATTGAACCCCATTAATATACTCAAATTCCTACTAATTTTTATAACCAAATTAACAGCATGATGTTGGAAATACATAAGTCATTACTGCTGCAAAATATATTAAGTGCAATTTCTTAAACGAATCAGAGTTTTTGGAACTCAAATTTAAATTTGGAAGCTTTGTAAAGCTGCAAAGGAAGCATGCAGCAGCAACAGCAGCCATGCACTGCTGCAAAAGAGCAACCCAAAAAAGTTCTCATGGACTCATGCAATAAACTTCATGGGAAAGTTCACCCCCTCCTAAGCATTAACTAATTGCCATCACATTTCAAGACCTCGAGAAACAAAACCAATCCAAGTTTGAAAAAAAGAAAAAAAAAAGAAGACTTTAAACACTTTTCCTGTAATTAAACTCTAAACACAACAATTATCTCATGTTTAAATGCTTACTGTAACTAAATAAACTATCTGTAAAACATTCCAAGAGCCAACAGACAAAGTGGCGTGTTTGACATCTCTCCCCTCACATTAATTGTTCAATTAATTAAATCCAAACATGCACAACCTTGCCATTTCCCACAACATTATTAAAATGCTCAAGGAGATGTGTTGGCCTCATCCAAGCACACCTTTATATCAAGACATGAACATGCCAATGAGCCCCCTTCCACAGGTCATAATTTTATTATACCACACTTCAACATAGCACTCCTCTCTCCTGATCAGAGGCAACATCAAAGCTTGTGAGACTGCCATGGAGGAAAGCTTGTGAGCATGATGAGCGGGAAAAGCTTTCAAAATTGAGATCAAATCAAAGCTTGAAGAAAGAAGCCAGCAAGTTTGAACAAACAGCAGAAGGAAACAAAGAAAAGGTAAAGAGGGACCATCCTTTTGAAACTTCTGTTTCTTTTTTGTTGCTTTAGGATTCAGAAAAAAAGGGTGCAACATAGGCATCATGCTAAACTTTAGCTTCAAATTTGATGTGATCTAGAAAAAAAAAGTTAAAGAACAGAGACAAATTTGTTAGCTCATGTGGAACTTGTGGTGTCTGGTGGATTTGAATCCTCAGCTTGTATATAAGGTTCCATCTCTCTTCTTTTAATGATTAGTGCTGTGGTCATTCATGGCTTTCTACAGAATGGAAGAACAAGTAAATGCTCTCTCTCCTTCCAGAGTTTCTGGAAAAATAGTGCTATACATAAATTTTAGTTTCAGAAATCAGAGAAAGCAGTAAATTTTAGCTGTTGCAATTTTCATTTACCTGTCACTAAGTCGCTAATGCCGAATTTTGTTAACTGCAGTCACCGAGCCAATTGACACACTCTGAAATGGATAACTATTCAGTATCCGATGACAATTCCGAGCCGGATTATCTTGCATTGTCTTCTGGCCGACTGACGAGAACCAGCACCGATATGGGTTGTTCTACACCAGGAGGCAATTCGATCAACTATAGCCGAACGATATCCTCAGTCTCAGCTTATTCTGAACTCAATGATGAGCACAGCAGCTACTACGACCCTCCGGTTGGGTGGCCGATATCGAAGATAATAGCGCGGGGGTCACCCTCACTAAGCAGATTGTCCATGAAAAAGAATGTCGATGTGCTGAACAGGAAATCAGATTCTGAAAAGACACTTATTTCAGGTCAGTTGTAGTACCAATAACAATTATGCATAGAACCTTGTTTGATCTTACACTTATGCCACTTTCTGTTATTTTTGAGATTTCAGAGATGGAGATGATGAAGGAGAAATTCGCGAAGCTTTTGCTTGGCGAAGACATGTCCGGAGGCGGCAAAGGAGTCTGCTCAGCAGTTGCAATCTCAAATGCCATCACAAACCTCTATGGTACAAGATACAAACACCCTTTTAGTTCATAATTCAGCCATGTCTGATCTGCTTCTTTGATTCCTTCAACAACTCATCCATTTCTCCGGCAGCTACGATGTTCGGGCACCTGTACAAATTAGAGCCTCTGCCGCCTGAGAAGAAGATCATGTGGAGAAGAGAAATGGATTGTCTTCTGTCCATCTGCGACAGCATCATCGAATTCGTTCCTTCGACGCAAAACTTGCCGGACGGGACTACTCTCGATGTGAGAATCATGCAGACATTACATAGTCTCATGTCTTCTTCCAGCAGTAATTTCTGATGAGTTCTTCTTGCTGTTCTTTGCTTCAGGTCATGACGACCAGACCGCGAGCAGACATCTACTTGAACCTCCCGGCATTACAGAAGCTGGACGACATGCTGATCGTGAGATTTCAATCCCAAATTCCAAATTTTTTCATGTCTGTAAAAGTTCAAGCAGCAACATCACCTCATTCAGGGGTCTGAAACTGTGCAGGAAACGCTAGAAAGCTTTGAGAAAACAGAGTTCTGGTACGTGGAAGAAGGCAAGAAGTCGGCGAGCGCCACCTCGAAGTCCTTCCGCAAGATGATCGTTCAACGGAGTGAGGACAAGTGGTGGCTCCCCGTGCCGTGCGTCCCTCCGACGGGGCTCTCCGAGAAGGCACGCAAGGAGCTGCAGCAGAAGCGCGACTGCGTCCACCAGATCCACAAGGCGGCCATGGCCATCAACAACAGCATACTGGGCGAGATGGAGGTCCCGGAATCGTACATGGCGGCGCTTCCGAAGGTGAGACGCCCAATCTTTAGACAGAAGAACAATCCACTTCCTGTAGCTAAGAACTTACAGAGCCTCCTTTGTTTGAATCCGAACAGAGCGGCAAACTAAGCGTCGGGGAGTCCATCTACCACTACATGTCGACGTCGGAGCAGTTCTCGCCGGACTACCTGTTGGACTGCCTCGACATCTCCTCGGAGCACGTCGCCCTCGACATCGCCGACCGCGTGGAGGCCGCCATGTACGTGTGGCGGCGCAAGGCGCGCATGCACGCGTCCAAGTCGACGTGGGACATGGTCAAGGACCTGGTGGCCGACGAGAACAAGAACAAGACCCTCGCGTCCAGGGCCGACGACCTCCTGCTCTGCCTGAAGCAAAGGCACCCCGACCTGTCGCAGACCACCCTTGACACCACCAAGATCCAGTGCAACAAGGTACCTAAAGGCACCTCCTTTCTCTCAAATCTCAAGTAAAACGCCATGATCGTGAGCAGTGCAGTGCAGGAACAGGTGCTAAATTTCGAGTCTTTTTTGTTCCTTGCAGGATGTTGGACAAGGGATCCTCGAGAGCTACTCGAGGGTGCTGGAGAGCTTGGCGTTCAACGTCGTTGCATGGATCGACGACGTGCTCTTCGTGGATGCGTCCGTCAGGAAACGCCCGGCGGCGGCGTCGTCTCAGCACCGGAGGCCATGAAAAAGCTTGCAGTTTTTTGAGTGCTTTGGCCAACTCCGACGCTAACCATAGAAGCAAACAGGAGCATCTTGTTTCTGTCCTTGTTCAGTACTATGAATCAAAATAGCAGCAGCTTTTTTTTGTTTGTTCAAAAGTGTTAAAACATGTAGATTGAGACTAACTTTTGGATTCAAGGTTGAGATAAAAGACTGTAAAATTATTACCTTTTTTTTTACATTTTGTTCTATAGTTTGAATGCAATATGTATTCATCTCTCCCGTGTATGACCTTCTCAGCATCGATTAGGCAACATGACTAGTTTTTTTAGCTGTTTCCTTATGCATAAATAATATATCTGATCATTCTTATTACCTTATTTACTATATAAAGATGATTAATAAATAATGTGCATCTTTTATCAGAATATTCTTGAATAAAATAGTTAAATTTACGAATATATATAAATTTAATTTATGTGAACTTAATGCACAAACATATATCCTAAACTCATAAAATTTATATATCAAACAAATAAATATATAATGATTACTATAAATTGTTTTTGTATTACAATAATTAATAATAATTTATTTATTATTTATAATATATAAATAATATATTATAGTTAATTAATAATACTAATATTAAAATTAGTAAATAACAATCATTTATTTATTTTCTAGATAATTTAATACAACATCACCAAATAATGTGAAAAAGTTAGCTCTACAAAAAATGCTCCCTTAAAAAGCAATCATTTTTTTCATGTAACCAAGCAATTAGAATGGATGGCTCGCTATGACTTTGATCATATTAACTGAAGCATTCTAAAGTGGTAGCGAGATGGCTCTAGCACCAGAACCCCAGACCCGTCCACCGCCTTTCTTCCGATTTTCCCTCTCTCCCCTCTCGTCCCCCTCGCCAAGAACACCCCAACTTGCAACCAGCTCACGCAAGATGCTCTTGCTCCTGCCCCTGCTCCTGCTCCGTTTCAATCTACTTCCCTTCATGTCCCTCCCTCGCAACAACCAGCCTTAACCTCAGTGAGGCACAACGTTTCTTGGTCAGATGTTGTAAGACGGCCAAGCTCCGCTCGAGGACAGATGACGCCAAATCAATGGAGAAGTATTAAAGAAACTATCCAAGACGAGATAGTTATTCCAAAGGAGGAAGTAGAGGATAGATCTGAAAAGCTCAAAAGAAGTTTAATAGGGCGAATCTATGGAAACACCGACACGATTGAGCTTCTCCGATCTACTCTGCCCAAACTCTGGAAAATGGACAAGGATATGGAAATCGTGGATCTCGGTAACTCGTTCTTTATGTTTTCGTTTGCTAACACAGATCTGAAAATGCAGATGCTCACTGGTAGTCCATGGAACGTTGAAGGACATCTTCTGCACCTCATGCTGCCAAAACCATTTTTCAGACCCTTAATCGGACAACATCTCTCGTACCCGGTGTGGATTCAGTTTCCTTGTCTGTCTTATGAAATGGGGAACCGCATCACGATTCTGCGTATTGCATCCCATTTTGGCCATCCGCTAAAACTCGAGGAGCAAACCCTAACTGGAAGTAGCGCGGCGAGAGTTTGTGTTGAGATCGACTTCTCCAAACCTATCAAGCAGGGCGTGTGGATTCGTCAACCTGATGGTAACAAGTATTTTCAATGTGTCCTTTATAAAAATTTGCCTTCTTTCTGCTTCCATTGTGGTCGTGTAGGGCATCGACTCGAGAGCTGCCCTGAGAAACTGAGCACCTCAGGCGGCGGAGCTGGTAGCGACGTTTTCACAGGCAAGGTGTTGTTGTATGGCCCGTGGATGCAAGCATTGCCTAGCAGGGAACGTCCGTTGCCCTCCCAGAATCTGAAGGGGAGTTTCACTCAGGGGGCTCCGTCTCGACCATTCCATCGGGGCGACCACGCTCGCCGAAACCCTACCAGCAGCCACAATGACGACAAGGAAGATCACGCCGGCCCCGTACACGAAGCCCACAGCGGCAGGGGAAAGGTCTGAACCGGGTTCGACCAAGTGAACCGCATGAAACCAGGCAGCAAACTCGAATGGATGCCCTAGGTGAACATCAACCGTTAGATGGAAGCAACTCCGCTGCAGTAGAAAATCCAACAGTGGATCAACTCAACGGTCACAACTCAAGTGATGATCGTGGTCGGAGGGAAAGGCAAGATACTATTTTAACAAGCAACGGTCTGGATGTTGTCAGCAAGATTAGGGACGCTGATCAAATGACATGTGGACCGCACTACGACTCGATGGCTGATCAAGTTTCTCAGGAGCAGATGAACGACCTAGATCCTCCCCAGATGGACGGCTTAGATGGCATAGGAGAGCGCACCTGTCTTAATCGAAGGCCAGGTGTCCCGCACTATACAGATGCACTTCCCGAGTCTACCTCACCAAAACCAAGCAAAATACAACACTCTCCTTTTCGTTCTAATCTTGTTGTTTCTGTGCATGAAAACTCAGCCATCTCTGAGAGAGCCCTTCTACGAGGATCTGGAGAGCTACTCTCCCCGCCGTCTGTGCCAGGGCCACTACGGAGGAGGAGATCGCCGGAAACAGCTCCAGCACCAAGCGGGTGTCAAGGGGGCCTGCACGAAGCCCTAGTGGACAAGATGAAGGCCCGACTCTTTGAAGAGGACAAAGACGACCACACACAACAAGAAAACTCGGAGGAAGAGCCTCTAGTGGACTCGAACCTTGAAGGAGAGCCAACCAGGAGGGAAGCCAGGAGAAGACCAAAGCCACCTCCTCCGAAACCACCTTCGCTCCCAAGCAGAAACAAGGGCCAAAAGAAGCAAAACAAAAGTAAGAATACTCCTTTTTCTTCTTCTAGAACTGACATAGTTTTGGTGCAGGGTACTCGTCAAGGATCCAAGGGAGGCAGTCAAGCCTCCTTAGATCTCAACAAATGAAGCTTCTTTCATGGAACTGTCGGGGAGCGTTTAGAGGGAATGTCCGGGATCGCCTCTCCGACATGATCAGACATCACAGGCCGGACATAATAGTATTAGTAGAGTCACATGTGACGAGGGACAACTCGGAAAGGGTCATTCGTCGGCTTGGGCAAAGTTGGCATGGTAGCTACTGTGAAGGAACTGGAGCATCAGGTGGTATCATACTGGCGTGGAAAGGACTCGACATCAGGGTGACACCTATCCTTAAAACTCCTCAGCTAATGCATGCTATCATATCTTTTGTTGATTTCTCCTTTCTCCTTACTTGTGTCTATGCCATTAACATTTCGAACATAAGAGCAAACCTGTGGAAAACTCTCTCCAAACTAAACACTGATGACATACTGTGGGCAGTACTTGGGGATTTCAATTCACCTCTGGGCCCTGAGGACAAAAAAGGTGGTAAGCTTTTCACTCATACTAGATCAATACGCCTATTTAGGGATTTTGTAAATGCCCAGGCCCTGATTGACATACCAGCTGCGGGATGTCAGTATACTTGGTGCAACAACAGGCAAGGATTAGCAAGGATATGGTGTAAACTTGATCGTGCATTTCTTAATTCGCAATGCCTCCTTAAATTCCCTGCTTGTACTCTTACCGTTCTGGAACGAACCTCTTCAAATCATGCCCCCTTATTACTCAACACAAATCACTCATTTACTAGAACCAAATCCTTTAAGTATGAGTCTTTTTGGTTCGAGTACCCAGAGCCAAGGGAAATTGTTAGAGATATTTGGGACTCCCGACAACCAAATACACCTATACATGTATCTCTGAGCAAAGTGAAACAAAAAACTTTACAATGGAACAAAAAATATTTAGGTCCCTTAGAAACCAAAGCTCAACAGGTTAAGGAAGAGATAAAAGACCTAGAATCTAAAGATGAACAACAAGGTTTAAACTTAACTGAATTGGCAAAACTTAGATCCCTGTATCATCATCATGCTGCTTTATTAAGACAAATAAGTTTAAAATGGTGGTCAAAGTCTAGAATCAGTTGGCTTAAAGAGGGAGATAAAAACACAAAATTCTTCCACCTTAGTACTATAGTGAGACATAGAAAAAATCTAATCCAGAACCTCACCTCCGCAAATGGTAGTACTCTCACATCTGAAAATGAAATACTTGAGGAATTTGCTAAGCATTACCAAGAACTATGGAAACGTCCAGATCAGGTCTATATTAGCCCTTCCTACTGGCCAGAACTACCTAACCTGTCTCAAGATCTTATGGGACCCTTGGAGGCCCCAATTACCCCAGAAGAGATAAAGGATTCCTTCTGGTCAATGGCCCTAGGGAAAGCACCGGGACCTGATGGCTTCACACTGGAGTTTTATAAAAAATATTGGGATATAGTTGGGGAATCGGTTATAAAAGAAATCACTAAAGCTTTCAATACTGGGGTCATACCTAAAGAATGGTCCAAAACCACCATAATCTTTATACCTAAAGGGAGTAACCCTCAATCTGTTAATGACATCTATAGGGCTGTAGCTAAATTACTAACAAAAAGAATTAGGTTAGTGCTACCCACCCTAATTGACTCTGCTCAATTAGCTTTCGTAGCTAATCGATCTATCCAGGATAATATTATAATTTGTCAAGAATTGGCCCATTCTATGACCAAAGGGAATAGGAAAGGAATGTTGATAAAAGCTGACATGGCCGAGGCTTTTGATAGAGTTGATTGCGAATCTATTAGGACCACCTTGAAGCTTATGAAATTCCCTAAAAAATTTATTAATTGGATAACGGCATGTGTTACTTCTCCTACATTTGCATGTCAGATAAATGGAAATCAAACCCCTTTTTTTGCTTCTTACAAAGGCATCAGACAGGGAGACCCTCTATCTCCTTACATTTTCATCATTATTTCACAAGTTTTAACTTCTATTATGAATCAAGCTGTGATTGCAGGATCCTTAATCCCTTACTCTATAGGTTCTTTCTCCATAAGTCACCTCTTGTTTGCAGATGATTTAATTATTTGTGTGGCTGCCACAGTTAAGAATTGCACTGAGATCAGTAGAATTATGAAACTATATTACATGTTTACTAATCAAATGGTCAATCCCCAAAAATCAGAAGTTTTCGTACCCCCCAAGCTAAGTAATAGGAGGAAAAATGCCATACTCAACAAACTAGGTATTAAGTTAGGGTCTTTTCCTTTTAAATACTTAGGGACCTTAGTGTCTTACAAGTATATACCAATGGCCAAACAAAGACTTCTAGTCGACAAGGTTGCCTGCAGAATTTCTAGCTGGAAAACAAAATATCTTAACATGGCTGGAAAAAATGTACTAATTGAGGCAGTACTAAACTCCATGCCAAACCATATGTTAGGGGTCTCATATATATATCTAGTGGGCTACGGGACTCCTTAGAAGGGTTAGCTAGGGGTTTCTTGTGGTCCAAAAATGAGGGTAGAAGAGGGCTTCACTTACTCAACTGGAATACAGTCCAAATGCCAAAACTCCAAGGGGGTTTAGGCATACGAAACACTAAATTGATTAGGACTGCCCTTCAAGCAAAGATGGCTCTTAGAGTCTTAAATGAAGAACATTCTCCTTGGGTACAACTGATAATTAGTAAATATGGTTTAACTCATCCCTGGCACAATCCCCTTACTGGACAACATAATAATTTATCTTGGGCATGACACATGATTTTAAACACTATGCAAGCAACAAAATTTGGTCTTAGAAAATATATTGGTAATGGCTGCACCACAAATGTGATGATGGATCCATGGGTTTTTCATACCCCCCTTCTCTTTATGCTTACATATGTAAATGTTTATGAGCCGCTCTCCTCTCTTTGTGTAAATAATCTAATGTCTGGAAATGCCTGGAATGTGAATATGTTGAATCACTGTTTTGGTACTCATTTTGTCAATGCAATTACTTCTATTTTTATACATGCTCGGGTCTGCGATGACAAGTGGATCTGGGCTCATGAACCTCATGGAAGAGCTACAACACGTTCTGTCTACTACTCTATATGTCGCCAGCTAGACCAACTGCCGGGAACTGGATGGCCGGAGTGGAAATCAGTGTGGTCAATTAACATCCCTCCCAAAATTCACATATTCTTGTGGAAGTTATTACATAATCGTCTACCTACAAACAGCTATTTGTCAACCATAGATAACGGGATTAACCCCTCCTGCTCATTGTGTGGATTACAACCAGAATCAACCTCTCACCTATTCTTTAACTACCATGTGGCTTTTGAACTCTGGAATCTTTTTGAATCACAAGTTAATTATAGTTTTACTTTCAAAGATAACTGGGGCACAGGTTCCTGGGTGAAAGAGGACTCCAATTTATCATATGTTTCCAAATGTAAACTACAGTCTCTGTTCGCTTTTTCTCTTTGGGAACTATGGGGTTTAAGGAATGATGCATTGTTTAAGTCACGCAAGGCAACCGTACCGGCAATTTGGTGCAAGGCTCTAGCAGGCTATAATGAGTATGCGATGCACCACTATACTGAGGCAATCCGCCCCCAAAACCAGATTTTGGTCCGGTGGGAGCCCCTGTTACCCCCAGAGTTAAAATTAACTCTGATGGCTCTTTCACTAGAGCTGGGGAACCAGGGGGAGCAGGTTTTATAATACGAACTAACGCTGGTGTTTGTTTAGTTGCAGGAGCTATACGGTATGATGCACACTTAGTTTTAGCGGCAGAATCATGGGGAGCTCTAATGGGAATACAGGCTGCCAAAGCAAGTGGGCACAAGGATATTATTGTGGAGACATATTCTATGAACCTCGTTCAGATCCTCAACAGAAAAATTCAAGCGCCATGGAAGTTATGGAATATCGTCGACGATATAATGTATCTTGCGACTTTTTTTGATAGCTTCTCTTGCATTCACTGTTTCCGGGAAGCTAATAGGGCAGCCGACCACCTCGCAAACCTTGGTCGATATGTAGAAATAAACTTTTTTTGGCGAAAGTGTCCCCCTCGAGGCCTCTCTGATATTTTGTACTCTGACGCATGTGGTCTCTCATTTCCTAGATAAATGAAATTTCCTTTTAAAAAAAAAAACTGAAGCATTCTAAAATAACATTTAATGCTACATTAAATATTTCTACGCATGCATCGCAGCCTTCCCTCAAAGGGGACGGGGCTAGTGTTTAGCATGGCAAAAAGTAATGGGACATGAAAGAAACCTACAGAGATTTCCCTGAAACCTTTTTTTCTTTTTTACTCATCCAGAGAAAGAATAATGTCACATATATACAACAAACTCGGCAAGGGGCGAAGGCGTGAAATGCGGCACTTGATGTTGTTAGCCCACGCCCGACCTACTGTGAGCCGACAACGGCTGCAAAAAGGCAAGAACCCCGAGACTCCGAGGAAGGATCAATTGAAATGAGAAGCAGAAAACAGTTATTTGCTCGATCGCAAACTGTCATTCGAACGAGCCTCCATTTTAAATTTGCTGCCCAGCTACCAGTTCTGCATTATTGTACAAGAATCAGCTATCTTCATCAAGAGCCCCAGTGTAAGTAAGATCTGTTCTCCTGACCCTCACAGCTCCCCTAAGCCAGCTGCAGGCCTTTTGATTAGAATGATCTCCGACCAGTCCCATGTTGCTACTGGAATTCACAGCAGATGTAGAACCTGTGCCATCTTCCAGCAGCGTCCATGGATCGACTTCTATATCCAAGTCCTCGGAAGGCAATGTCTTGTTTCTGGCAGATATGCTATTAGCGTTCCGAGGAGGAATGTTTCTTTGGTTATGACCTCGACTCTGTGTACAAGGCTGAAGTGGAGCAACAGTTGCTGGAGATAACGTTGGAGGATGGCAAGGGGTAGGAAAGGGGAGAGTTGGTGCAAGCATTGGCATTGCCGCTTGAATACGTTGGCGAATTGTAGCTGGCAATTCCATGCGATCCAAATCAGTCTGCAAGATTCAGCAAAAGACACAATTCACAAATGTCCTGGAAATTTACCTCTGCAATTAACAAAACCAAAAATGATTCAAGCCGCGTAGCAGATACAAACCTGCAAACTCTCTGCTGCCTCCCGATCAAATGCAGAAAAATCTCCTCGTGGAGACTTAGGGGTCAACTTGGAGGTGGCCTTTGTCTTCAACCAACTTGGCTTACAGTTGCTCAGCAAACCATGCAAGATAGACAGTAGTCTGTTAAATAGATTATCACTTGAATGATCAAATGAGGCCTCCCTGAAAATTTCAATGTCCTTTTTTTGAGAGCCCATATGAACTGAAGTGGAAAACTCCGGATCCTCATATACTACACGTGTCCCAAGTAACCGAAGTATAATAGAAGCAAGTGTTTGCCTCATGTTTCGAGGAGGTGGTTCTCTGTAGAATTAACACATTTAGGATAAAGAACAAATAACAGGTTCAAGGAACAAAGTGATTTAAAAGGCAATAACGGAGAGCATGTACCAGAACAGAGGCAGACATGCATATGCCATATATATATAAACATTACAACATTAAAAATACAGATGCAGATAGTGTTTCCATGCAAACCATTCTAATTTAGAATTGTACTGTGTGTCAAGCTTCAGGATTTGGTGGATACACAAAGGCCAGAGGATGGCTAGTGATCTTAGGATGGATGGTAAAACTCATTTGCAGGCGTTGATGCTCAAAAGCACAAATCAGTAAGTAAGTTTTTTTTGAAAGGGCTTTCAACTCAGTGACCACTTGTGTTTCATGCAGGACTGTGATGGAGACATCTCTTTCTTCAAATGTACCTTATGAGAGGTTTGGAGACATATCAGGGTTTAGACCCCTAGTCAATAGATTTTTGGTGGAGAGAAATGTTACCTAGAGATACATCATGTGCATGTTTGTGTAATAGGGTGGGGGGAGTAATACCTTTTGTGATCCTCCTTTCCACGTTTACTTATCCCACACGTGTATACTTTTCCATATCAATGTATTTGGATGACTACAAGAGTCTAGTCATCCTTTACCCACTCAAAAAAAAACAAAAAAAAAACAATGTGCTACATTTTCAGCATGACTATGCTTTGGGACCATTATTGTTTAAACCTTCAAGACATATATTGAGCCTATAATTAACCAAGTCCAATTGTTTACGTGAAAGTGTTAAGAGTTTGACTAGAATTCTTATAGAAATTTAGATTTGGTTGTCTATTTGTTTAGAACTCTATTTTCCTATTAGAATTTTGTTATCTTTAGGATTTGAGATTTCGTAACTGATGTAGGCGTTTAGAATTCAATAGACTATAAATAAAGAGGAGATAGTAACCTCAATGGCATCCCTATATGTAATCTCTATATGTCATACCCCATGAGTAATCCCATCTATAACCCTCGGGCTCATGACAGATAGGTGGCGCGAGCCAGCCCAAATGGAGGGTTATAGATGGAATTAACCTATGAGGCATGACATATGAAAATTACATATGGAGATACCATTAATATTACATCTCCTCTTTATTTATAGACCCTTGAATTCTAGACTCCTACATAAAAAACCTCAAAGTCCTGGAGATACAAAATCCTAACTAAATAGGAAAACAGTCTTATTAAAAATTTAAGTTAGCCTCCAATATGAATTCAAGTCAAACTCTAACAGTAAGCTATGAACAAACTACACATTCTAAAAGGATAAGATGGCACATTCAAGATTGACAATGATTAGGAAATGGTATAACAAATGTCATCCCCCTGGGCACAAAACTAAACACCCCAACAAAACTTTTTACATGAATTCCTGGGTCATTTTTTCAAGGATAACCCTGGGTCATTATAAACAACAATAAAGTTTATTTAGGCAACCCTCAACTACCCCTTAGGCTTAAGCATACTCACTAGTTGCCCTCAAGAATTAAAGCACTGTAATCTTCTTGATGTCTTCGCAAATATGCGACCTGTAGTTTAACGCTCTTTCAATAAAAATCGGGGCCACGCCCCTCCCTTTGACCCAAAAAAAAAAGTTAATTTAGGCAACATATCAATATGTCTATTGAATTTATACCGGAGGAATATCAAATGTGAATCATGGTCTAGATACTGTTACTTGCATATCTTTTTTTTTTCCGTGAAGGATGTTATTTGCATATCTTAAAGTGACCAACATGACATATATTTTTATAGTCAACTAATACTCAGGATGTTGATGTCCCCATCCATGCAAACATCAGGAAAAAGGCACAAAATCAGCCATTACAAGTTGCGAGTGCTTGCAGACGCTATGGGGCCAACTACAAACCCCCAAGAAACGAAAATAATAGTAATAACAATTAAGGATAAAAAATAGCATATCAGTAATTTGTTTAACAAGGCATCAGAATCATCAAGAGAACACTGAAAGAAAGCTCTACAAATGGTAATCAACAAATCAAATTCCTACAAATAGTAAATGAAGAATTACCTATCCGCATAAATAATAGGAAACAATCTCAAAAGTAATTGCAAACGCAACCAGATTGATGCTCTCAAGGCTGCTGCTGAAGGTGGTGAAGAGTCATTAGTTCCAGTTGGTCGCCTGCCCACAACAGGGCTCCCCCCTCTCATACCTTTTCGGTTGCTTCCTTTATTTGAAGATCCTTCAAGTCCAGAAAGAATAACACCAGTCCTACCGCTGCGTGCTAATGTCGTAATATACTGCTCAATTGCTCCCATTTGCTTAATCAATTCAGCTGCAAATGCATTACGCAAATCACTTGAGCTCCGGTCAATACATGGTAATATAAATTCTGCAAGGGTTTTCTCAGTTATATAAAGATGATTTGAGATGAAGCCTTCAGCATCAACATTTTGAGTTATTTTAGATGATCTTTTAACTTCCATGTTTTCATCAACTACTTCCCCTTCTTCAATAGAAGTGACCTCCAATTTTCTCTTATCACTTCTAGAAGCTACCACATCAGTGTTTGAAGATGACCAGCCCCATGGCCTCCAAAACTGAGGTTTGATCGGGAGACATCTCCTCTGAGCAACATGCATAAGCTGGTGTCTTATAGATTTGCGCCCCAGAACGACATCTTGACCATTCAAAAGCCATTTGATATCCATTACAAAAGATTCTTGCAGCAATCTTCCAAGCAGGTGAACAACTTCTGAGTATAGAGATGCCGCATCAGGTCTTGAAAGTAATCTAGTTAAAATGATTTCATTGAATTTCTTCTCACTTTCAGAAAGTGCAAAATTTTCATAGCTCGGAGATAGGGATCGAATCGCCTCTACAAAGGACATGTTATGACTTTCAATTTTCTCAGCAAGAGCTTGCTCATTCAAAAGTAATCTCAACTCAACCCATTGCCAATGGAATTTCGCAGGTTGCAAGGTATCTAACACATGAACAAGTTGCTCCAAAAGCTTGGCCTCAGTTTCATTATGCGTTCTAGGTTCAGAAGGCCCAGAACCCCATGAGCCATCTTCTTGAATAACAGTAAATGCCGGCATTTTGTGATCAATGAGGGCATTCAGAAAGAGCCTCGCCCGAGTAGGAATAAATGCCATTGTTTTCAGATGTTTATCAGGACTATGCAATTCCAGCATTGCAGCAAATTCAGAATCACCGGCATCACTAGCTAGAAGATCATAGAAGATACGAATATTACGGAAAAATAGACCTCGAAATGGATTATGCCTCATAGCATCACTAATGGCAGATGATAAATATTGATACAATTGTACATCCTCACGGCTTGCAATATTACTATTGAGAATATATGGTCTCCATATAACCATCGCAAATATCGAATATGCAGGGGCAAAGGCCAGACTCAGAGGAAGCATTTGTTGCAACCGTGAAAGAGCCAACACATATGACTCACCGAGCATATCAATAATTAGTCCATCAAAGACACTTCTAGAGTTTCCAACCAAAACTCGAAACCAATGAACATATACTTCAATGCAATAGTCCTGCTTAAATGAACCTGTAGGACGAGATATGCCATTTGATGTGGATCTAGCATTTCGTATAAATTGCAAAACATCCAAGCCTTCTTTTAATCTGAAGGCAGTTATCATCCTTTCAAGGGTACTAACTCCATGAACAATGGCACCAATGACAAGTGCAGATACTGCTGAAGCAGCTTTAGCAGCTCTTCTAATAGGTTTTGTCAACAGTTCATTTCCATGATTTGAGTAAACTTCATTTGTTTCTGGAGATGGTTGAAAT
The DNA here is from genome assembly GCA_001647135.1 of Pontederia paniculata. NCBI lineage: Eukaryota > Viridiplantae > Streptophyta > Magnoliopsida > Commelinales > Pontederiaceae > Pontederia > Pontederia paniculata. Next base: position 18,346 of record LTAE01001049.1, on the reverse strand, counting down.
TGACTACGATGTGCCCTCGAGGGAGCAAAAGCTCCAGAAATGGCTGAAGAAGACTCAGCAGCAAAAGCTATATCAAACACTCGGTTCAAACGGTCCCCAAGAGCTTCTTTCAGAAAGCATAGCGAAAATATGTGAACTTGCAATATGTGTCGTGCACAGTTTATTGAATTTGCTGAAGACGATAAACATTGATGGTTAGCGCTTGCTGTAAAATCTGGCAACTTTGCAATAGTTGGCCCTACACTGGCAATTATTGCAGATATAGCAGAAGCTAAAATAGCAGGATCACCATCTGCAGCTGCTCCACCATTTTGCCTAATATTATCTGCTAGGGCCAGAGCAATATCATGTGCTATTTGGTGGGTATCGTCCCATTTTTCTAAGGAATGATTTTTGGAAGCAGCTACCGCGAAAACCTTTTTTTCCTTTCCATAAAAAGAGTGAACTGCCTCCTCAACATGTCGCTGCACTAACTCTTTCATGCTTGGACCAGTTCTAGTCATCCTACCTGTCAATTTTTGACGAATGTGTTCGTCATTGTCATCAACACCTTGTGATACTCCTGACGAAGATGAAAAGTCACCATCAAAAGAATGCCCGCCATCAAGTTCAGCAAGCAATCTTTGGTCACATGTACTTCTAAAGTTTTTTTCCCACTTTGCCACATTCGGTAAGTCCTTGTGTTTCCTTAATAAACTGCGAGCATAAGCTAATGATATGGCACCGGAAAATCTTCCATTGGACACACTGCATCGATGGATTGTAGCAGTCAAAACTTCCGGTAAAAGATTTATAGCAAGAAACACGTTTTCATACCTGAAACAAGAATGAAATGTCATAGACGGAAGCAAATAATGGACAAACAAAAGCTGCTTGATTTTCAAAAGCTTCAAGCTGCTTTAGCAACCAAACAAGAAATACAATGTATGATAATCCAGAAGACTTTATACCTCTGGAGGGTTGAGAACAGAAATGATTCGCTAAATTGGCAGGCTTGATTTTCTCGATTCTTTGAGAGCATAGTGTTCCTTAAACCCTGCGTCACAATACTTGGTCCACAAAGACTCCTTGGCAACAACCATATGAGGAACCTTGCCAATGAAACTAAGTCACAAGAAGTATCCAATATGTAAAGAATGCACAGAAGTTCATCTTCACCTAGCCTCCATTTAACAGAAGATTTATCATCAGGTGGTACCGAATAGACGTCAGAGCAATTGCTCATTTTAGATGGAGCTTTTTCGCTTCCTTCAACAAATTGTCTAACTGACTTCAGCAGCCAAATTGAGATGCATCTTCTCTCAAGAATCTTAAGTTTTTTAAAAGCCTTTGCCATATCACCTAGATTTGACAATAGTATCCTGCTAACATCCTTGGGGACTTCACTTTCAGTGACAGGTTTATGGTGTGGGCAAATCACCTTATTTTCACATACATGGCTAGTAGATGCCCCCTGGCTACTCTCAATCCTAGCAGCTGCTAATTGTGCTAAACTTTGTGTTTTGCGCACAATTTTCTGCCTACCTCTTGATGCTTGTTTACTTGTTTTCAGAGGTAAATCAACCTTTGATGACTCATGAGACTTGGGTCCTCTTCTCACCCACCAATTATCTTCCTCATCTGAAATATTTGAATAATTTCCTTGCAGACTGGGGCTCCTCTCATCGACTAACTTTTGCCTCTTTGTTCTTCTGCACTCTTCACAGCCTGGCATCCCTTCAGTCAATTCAGTTTCACTCTCTATTGAGCCCAGAGATCTCTTTAGAGACCCTTTAGACTCATCAAGCAATGTCTCATTCGACACTGGATAAGGATGAAAATGCAGAATACGTGAAATCAAAGATTTCAGCTTTGTAACTTGGCACTTTGTTTTCCCATGCTTGGTGTGAACCAAAGCATTTGAGTATACATCACTTTTTGCGCCCAAATAACTGTAGTTACCGCCGATAAGTCCATGAAGCAAGAGATGACGCTCATTTGAGTAGACACGTACAGCTTCATATATTATGGGGAGTTCTGCAATCTTTGCATCTTCCAGAACATCAAACAAACAGGACCCTGGAAGCTGCTTCAGAATTCGATGATGCCTTCTTCTTCTTTCTAAATCCAGTGAAGTCTCTTTTTTATCCATTATTCCACTTATAATAAGTTGCCTCACATAAGCCTGAGGATAAAAAATTCCATTATGAATGAGTTCTATAATGAGAACCTCAAGACCCCGTAAACTTCCAACATTTTTTGTTTCACATTGATCTAGCCAGCAAACAAAAATGTCATGCAATGGACCAGGACTCTCAAAAATGTTTCTCCTGTTCTTCCTGTTACTTCTGGGATTTGTAGGATGGTAAACCACTGAGCCACCTAATGGAGTATCATGATCCAAACCATGTTTTTCATGTATATTATACGTCAGGGAAGCTCCATCCTTGGAATGAATAGACATAAGCAACTCTTCCATTTTCAGCTTCAAAAGCAAGACCGAGAAAAAGATACGTGAAAAATCTTTTCTTCCAGTCAATTTAAGATTTCGAGGCAAGAAAGTACGGCAATCCCGAAAATCACATGTTGCCCACTCGCAAAGGAAAAACACTGAGCAAATGAGAGACAAATCAACAGTCCCAATCCACTTCATGGATGATCTCAAGGATGGACTTACTTCTGAAATCCAACGTTCTTCAAAAGACAAATCAGATAAATCTTCAAAAAGAGAATTATAAGCAAACCTTACATCTCCCTTCATCAGAGCTTTATCCAGGACCTGTACAACCTTGGCCGAACCATGAGCTAGAAGACCAGGGTTCACAATCTTTGCAAGATCAGAAGACTGCTTCTGAATTGAAGAAACAACACATCCAGAGGACAAATATCGGAGATAAGTATCTCGTGTTTCGAATTGATTGGCAATACCCTCAGGTAACTTCAGAATAATATTCTTATAATTTAAATCAGGTACCACATAAGATGGCAGCGGGAAGCAGTCTAATGCAACAAAAGTATCTGGCACAAGAAGTATCACATATCGCAGAACCTCAACCAATGTGGACACTAGAGGTGATTTCCTCAAGGTATCAACTGAACTCGAAGTGGAAGAAAGATCATTTAGTGACCTAATAACTAAGTCCACAAAGATGCGTACATAGGTCTGTGAAAGTGCAATGTTGTCAATCAGATCAAATATAACAGGCAAAAGCAACTCTAACACCTCAGCTGAATCCTTTTCCTGGATGAAAAGCTGGTATAAGTATTCATATGCAATGTACAAGGATAATATGGAAGTACTTAATACACTACAATCTCCATAATTAATCTATCTCGCCCAACAGGGGCTTCATTACCTGAAGCTGATTGAGAACCCACTCAATGATGAGAGAGGGGAGAAGTAGGCCTTCTGTGAGATGCCACTCTACAAGATGCAACATATAACCCCACTTCATATCAAGCGAAGGTTCCTCTGCATCAGTTATTGTTGAAGAATCACTTTTATGTGATGCAGGATAAGGCACAGTCATAGGACTTTGAGACGTTGTAGGTGTACTAGAACTATCTTTGAGTAAAAATTCATCAAGGAGGTGTTGTAAGTATTCAATAACGTCTTTAGACCACAGTTCAGCTCGAGCAAACTGTGTTTTATCTGAGCCAACTGGCGAAACACTGGTTGATGCAGGTCGAACCTACAAAATGTCGATTTCAGACAACTGACCGAGTTAGATATTATGTAGAAAATGAAACATCACGGCAGTAATATATCGGATTGCTTTCTAACCTGGTTAAGATAGTTAACTTTGATAAACCAAGTAGCTCTTAAGATTGGGACATTGTAGCGTATAAGAACCTCAAAGAGAGACTTCCTTCTATAGCCATGAGGAACATTATCAGTCAAAGAACGCAATCGCTTATGCTGTTGAGACAAAGCCTGATTGGAAAAGATTAAAATCAGTATTTCCATAAATTCAAGACAGTCACAAGGACAAATTTAAATATCGACCAATAAAACAATTTAAAAATCAAGTAATTTAGAAGTTTAACATAAGATAAATTATGTTTAAGAAGACAATCTACATATATTAAATCAATTAATAAAATGCAACCAAAAAACTGAGCTGGCAAGCAAGGTAGTGCCAACGGATGATCCTTCCATTAACATAAGGAGACACCACTGAGAAAAATGTGATAAAGGAAAAAAAAAGCGAGAGAAATAGATCACACTCATGTTGGATGGCGGGGCTATATCGTTAAAGAAAAAGATCAAAGAGCTTGTAGATATCGACTCTCAGTTGCAGGCCAAAGTAAAGACCCGAACGTGAAAAAATATTAATCAATTACAGAAAAATCTTAAGGAGATGTCAACGAGCAACTTCATAATTTATTTTTGTCTAGAGGGAATCTCATAATTTATAATAAATATAGTAGAAACTGAAAACATAGCATGGATTTCATTTAAACCTGCCTTGATTGATTGTGAAACAGAAAACAAGAGTATAGGTGATAAAGAAAACCTCAATCCATTTCCTGCGAAATTCTTCCACACATGGTCTTTGCTCAGGAAAACCGCCAGGTTTTGAGAGTAACTGTCCAGAAAGAGGTACTCCGTAAACTTGACCCGCCTGTTGTGGATCATGAAACAGAATGACCATGTATAGTAAGAACCTTTGATATCGTGAAGTAATGGCAAAAATAAATTAAAATGTTATGCCAGATGAAAAGAACTAGTTACCTTGCGCTTTTGAGCACGTGCCTCATTGATAGCTCTGAGTCGTTTTCTCAGTGCCTAGAGATATATCATCATGATAATTGTTAGTGACAATGCAGCAGTACACTTAGGTCACATTTTTATTTTCAATGTCAACATATAAAGAAACTAATAAACAGTTCTGGACAAAATAGTTTTGATGATCCTTCTAACAAAAAAGAGTTTGCGATGAGTGAAATGTTGAAGAACATGTAAATAGAATCACTAGATAAAAACAGCCTTTTAGAAGAATCCCATCATAACTGTAGAGTCTAGAAATCACCGATAGGTAAAGATAGATTATTTACAGCAAAGTGGGCATTTTTTGTAGCAATATCAAATTTACAAACATATTTAAGATTAGACCTAATCCAACACTTTACCTCTTTGCATTTAAGAATGTACTCTGGCTTTGAGAAGGTTGGAGCCTGGGATAATGTAATTTCCCTAGCCTCCTGAAACATTAACAAACAGATGCAAGTTTGAGAAAATCAGAATGATTTACTACACATGTTAACCAAAGATCTCACTGCCATGAGAAAGGTGTTTTCTACAAGTTTAGCTCATGAACTCCTAAACATGTACAAAGTTTAGACTCTGAAATGGGCATGCAGAATAATAATAATAAAAACTATTAAGAAATGATCACTCTTGGCAAGTCAAAACGAACTAAAAAGAAATAACCAGTCAATGCATTATTCCATGATATGAAGAGTAAATCATGAAAAACATTCAGTGGTCACTTAGAGTTTGTAAACATCTTACAGAATTCAAAGCAAATTTGTAAAGCATAAATCACCAGTTGGAAGAGAAAGAGAAAAATGAGTTCTGAAAGCAAACAGTGTATCAGTTTTTTTCGAAACAGTGAATCACATTTTGGAATGAATTACAAGGTAAACTTCAACAATTTGTAGACAACAGAATGATAATATCATCTAATCCTAACCCTTAAGCAATTACACAAACGTTGCAAAGTTTAAGGTTCCTATAGAGAAGGGACAAGTCAATCATCACTACCCCACAGATTGGCTCTCGCATTCTCTTGCACAAAAACCATTGAATCGAAAAGGGCAGAATCCGAGTTTTAGAAACACTGTTGTATTTTTGTCAAAACGAAAATGTTCTTATTTTTAGGGAATTTTTTTTTATTTCACATTTTGTATAAGAGAACAGAAAAAATAACAGGTTTTCTAAAGAAACTGGTAGAAGGAAGATAGCAAAGCAACCTAGATTACATGTGTTTTCCCAGAAAATAAATTACTAGGAACTTTTTAAAAGGGTATCGGGAAAATTTTCAAGAAACTTTTTTTTAGAAGTTCAAGAAAGAAATTTATTGTCAAAGTTATGACGTGAAAGACAAAGACAAGTTAGGAAAACAATTTAATTATTTTATTTATTGTGTTACATGAAAGAATGTGATAAGGGAAAATAAATTCCCTTTATTTTGGAAGTATTTCATTTTCCATAATTATACTCCATTTTAAGCTAATAAATTCAGCACTGACCCATTTTTTTATTTTGCCACGAATGCAGAAATATGGGAAAAAGAGATCCCTACAAAATCATTTCACCCAAACAAATGAAGTGTTAATTATCAAAACTGAACTAATGCCCAAAGCTTCCTCATTTCATATTATATATCTCATGACAAAAAGGTAGTTTCTGAAGAAACTGTAGTATGTCATTGTCCACCAAATTACCTTTTCTAACTAGATTATGTTTCACAGTTCTGAGCAGATATCCCTGTTTTTCTATCACATAACTAGACAAGGATTCCCTGACCACTCATGTCAATAGATACTTCCTACAATTGCTAACTGAACAAACATAACAGCTTGCAAACATCTTTGTGTTCCTATGCTACAAGTATATATCATAAATATCTGCAGAAGCTCATTTCTCAAGTGTATCCAACATAAGACATCATAGATGCCAAAGAAAACCATTCCGTATCTGTTCATGCATTTAACAAGTAGCTCTAGGATAGAGAATAAGTGATGACAGAGAAACACACCTCAATTCCCTCAACAGTCTCCTTGTATCCTGACTGCAAATATTCCCTCGTTAGGGTTTCTTCAGGACAGTTCGGAGTTTGTGGAAAGAAGTCTGGGGGACCAAGTCTAGAAAGAAAATGCACTGATATATAAGTATATCATGGCATTATTCATTAATTATTCAAAATATATGCACACTTGCAGAATATTTTTTGGAATATGTATACTTGTAGATAGGACATATATTATAGGACACCAGCAGATATCTTTTGATGGATAAGTAGTGGAGAGAACATCATTTTTCCTTCATAGGAAGAAGTTAACACTGGCAGAACAAACTCTAAAGATGTAGAAGTAATACAGATTATTTTATTCTGAACCTAATATGCGCAAACATGTGAAAGGGAGAAACCCGCTAAATCACCACATAGAATATTACTGTTTTTTTCTGGGGGTATATAGACAAGGCCCATCGACATAGAAGTAGAACTAAGGTCAGGGCAAGATAGCTCATGAAAAGAAGTAAAATCCTCAACCATGAGGACTGAACCAGATCTCCAAGATGAACGCCCAAAACCCCCAGTCACTTAGTTCAGATACAAATAAAAACTTACCGTGAATTAAGAGGTTCCTTCTCACATTTCAGCTTGTATGGTGTAATCTGTGATTGTCGCCTGTAATAGTCATGATGGTAAGAATTCTTGGTTCAAATAAAATAATTGTAGTACAATAATCTTATCTAGTTTGCTAAAGGATAGATCAACCATAAGACGAAGGCCAATATTGTTAGCACTACAGCGACAGTTTGGATTACATTTACATAAGAAACTAAAACTCTCCCATATAAGCCCACAAGATCTCAAAATCTTAATGCATTTAGCCGGAAGTAACATCATACATTCTCGGACGCAGGTCTTTAAGCAAATTGCAGAACAGTTATTTTCTAAATGGCAATGAACATAATAAATGGATTGATGGATCTACTAAATTAACCTACTCTTAAACCCTCATTAAGTTAATTGCTTAAATCTATCCACTTAATCAAACAATGAGAAGATAATCTTTATTCATCAAAATCTAAGTCCCAAAGGAACCATAAAAGAGTATTTATAGAGTTCTAAACCTCCCATGTAGCAAATAACACAGAAAACTAATCAAAGGAGAACACTTATGGGTTCATAACTAAACTAATGGAAGAAGGCCTGTAAAAAAAGACTAATGACTAGTGCATAAACTCCATAATACTCTTCCTGTTCTACATCATGGATTCAAGAAGCAGAAAAACTTCTTTGTAGCTTATAGAATAAAGGAGAATCCTTGGAAGTGTACCCTTCACTATATTAATACTATAGTATGCACAGAAGTTTGCTGTTTCTCCTCGTGCATTTTTTAGGAGAGTAGGGGAAATCCTGATAAGTGAGCGTCATAGTGAATATGCAGCTCTGGGAGACATGTTTAGTGATTTAAAAATGATCACAGCAGCAAGAATACCGACGAGTGGATCTTGAGAAGTGACACAAGCAGAAAATAGATCTTACTCAATTGAGTATTTCTATGTCCTTTACTAATTAACACTTTTTGTTATTCACAATATCTCAACTTAGGAGTAAGAAAGATCATATCTGCCTTTGAAATGAAGAGCAAGATCGTGAAGGAAATTGCTCATTTAGTGATATGAAGAAAAAAGATTAACCTTAGTTGTTTAACTTCACAAGTTCCTGGACATTATTGACATGTAAAAAATCCCAAGATATGTGACATTCCAGCAGGTAGCAAAAGTCATTGTTGTTGGTTTACTAGCCATTAACAATTAGTTGTCCATAAACATGACGTCTTGCCTGGTTAAACAATAGCCAACTCATTCTTAATACGCCCAAAAATGACTTACTACAAGCAATTTAGTTTCGATAACAACTCCAGATAAATCAGAACTCTTTCTCACGTGGATGGCAGGGGGAGATGGACATATAAAATTAGAATAAGTAACAACTCTGTCTGAGGATAGAAATCCGATTATCATCTGCCTATTGGTTCAAGGTATCAAAGAATTGAAAACTCGTGAAAAAGAAGGAAGTTGATATAGATCGCCACTAGGATATAAGATTGGAGAAAGTGAAATGGTAATGTAAGTCGTTTTCATTTGCCTATTAGTTCAAGGTATAAAAACTTTGAATGCTCATGAGAAATAAGAAGTCTACATAGGTCACTACTAGAATATATGTAGTGTCAATCCCTTTTAGCCTATTGTCAGAGAAGTTCTAATCAAAGTAGAGCATTGCACCAAAAGTTGGTTGGATCAGCTAGTAAGTGGGTTGAACCCCAGAATGAGAGGACTCAAGTTCGAATTTTTTTTTTTGAGGGCAAAAGGAAGACTAGCCATGTCTAGTCGTCCATGTATATATGTATATATATTTGTGTGTGTAAAATGAGAAGGAATGTAAACATGTGTGCTGTCAAAAGTCTACAGGAAGGGGACAATAAGTCATGATAACTCCCCCCACTCTCTAGTCAAAAAACGGATGCGATGTACAATGTTTTCGATAAAACATCTCTCACCCCTGAAGATAATGTTATTACGCTGGATCCAAATTGCCCAAAAGATGGCCACTGGTGTGCACGACGGGTTGTCGACTAAAAGGAGTGGGATGACCGTGGGTCCAGATCAGTGACTCCCATTCTTCACCAAACCTCATGTGTAACTAAGCAGTTAAAGAATAGATGTTCAACATCCTCTAGACCAATCCCACAAAGAGCACACGTGGTGTCCGATCCTGGGGCCCATCGTAGTCGGTACGCTCTAGTAAGGACCCGGTTATGCCTAAGAAGCCATGCAAAGATCCTGACTTTCAAAGGCGTTTGTGTCCTCCAAAGGAGTCTGCAATCTATGACAAGGATAGAATCTGGCTCCGCGGCCGCTGCGAGGAAGTTTGAATTCTGGAAGTGTCATTGTTGGGAGAGGGGAGCTAACCACTGCACTTTGCATCCTCGGAGGTGTGAAAAATCCCAGCTGCTAAAAACAGCCCACACGATAATTTTTTTAAAGTAGAGTACTGCCACAACTACCTTTTTTACATGGATTACTCTATCTTCTATGTTGCTGAATTAAGAAAATTCTATTAATGGATAGATGATATTGTGGTTCTTTTTCCTTTTTTTCTTTTGAGGAATATGATAATGTGATTAACCAGTTTAAAAAAACATCTTTATTTGTAGGATCTATGTTCCAAACAGTAAAAGATCTCAATTCAGTAAGATCTATTTCATAAGAAAAATTATAAAAGTTTATCACCCTTTTTGAAGCATAATTACATGAAAATCTTTAACAGAAACTGATAGCATTAATTGACAAACATTTGTAAGGTTTCCATGTGTATCATGGTGGTAAAACAATAAATCTAAAGTTAATGTTAGAGAAACCTTGAATTCAATGAGAAGTTGGATGTCGGAAATGATGATTCTGTTCTGGCATTGTCCCTTGCAGATGAACCAGCTCCACTATTACCAACTCCACTACCACAATTGGCAGAAGAATATCTTTGCATTTGCATTTCTGCCCAGAACTACCAACATGCTGCAATTCGTAGCAACATTGATGTGAGAATAGATAGGCATTCAATTGCACTGTTTTATTTGGTTCCAGATATTGAGCACGAGCACTATTCAAAATGTCTAATGTATGACAGAAATAGAGAGGTGATACAAAATTATATCGTACCTTGAAGCAACATTATCCTGCCCCAGTTGACATCCAAGACACTGATGTTCTCGGATTATACGTAGCTGATATAAAGTGGCAGGGACGACTGCAAAGCAACTGACAGGAGATTACCAGTCTGATGAGATAAACAAGACACATTAATAGTTGACATGATTATACTATCAGATGTGAGCTTGAGAATTATAACAAAGCTGACTACGTTGACTTTTCAGCTTATCCTCTATCCAAAAGCTAAGAAAATACTGCTACAACACTGCAATGCACAAGCATTACTGTCGTCACCTGGCAGTTTCTTGTGTACTGGATCAACCAAATACTAGCCAATGCAGCAACCAGAATAAATATAAAAATAGAGTTCACGAACAGTTCCCCTTCAATGCTGACTTTCCAGCAGCGAGCAAGCAGCTGCAACACCAACAGATCAAACTGCACACTTATCAGAGAGGGAACGGAATACCAAGTAGTCTTGCACTACAAACTGAATAATCAATTCAAGTTTCCAAGAAACGTCGGACAAGTAACAAATATGCAAGCTGCCCAAAGATTGTCACGCCGGAAAAGAGAACAGTCTCTTAGCATTGAATCAAAAAGAAGCAAACTTTCCTCAGAATAATCTTCCAAGGAAAGCGACAGAGCAAGAACATCTGCCAACTCCACCAAAAAACACGAAAAGATACATGATACCCTAAAAAAACAGAACAGAGAAGGAAAAAAAGAGGATCTTGCAAACAAAACCAAACAACAACTCGCTAACCAACACGAAGCCTTCCAAATCCGATATCAAAGTCCCCCCAATCCGTGCCGATAAACACCAAAAATCGAATCTTTGAGGCGTGATTTGACCCCTCGCCGCAAAACCCATCGAAGAAACCAGTCAAAAGGCCCGGAGAAAAAAAAAAGAAAGGAAGGGAAGGACTCACAGGATGCGGAGGGGATGATTCCGTCGGGCTCCGAATCGCCAACCGTCGAGGGGGATCGGACGTTAGGGTTTTCCGAGAGCTCGGCACTCTCCCAGGAACCCGCGAAACCCTAGAAAAGAGGAGGAGGGAGGCGCGGAACAGTGGGAGGGAACAGGTGATGAGATGCTGGTCAGAGGAAAACTAATAAAAGAGATGGGAGTTTGGGGATGGAAATAGCAACCAAGTTAAGAAAGGAGCGAAATAGGAGAGAGAAAGAGAGAGGGGCGTCGGGGGTTGGGCGAACTCCGAAGGCAGGAATGGGAACAATACCATTGGGAGGAGAGAGAAAGAGGTGCATAATAAAAGATGGAGAGAGAGAGAGAGAGAGAGAGAGAGAGAGAGAGCGTTTGACTGTTATTATTTTTCACTGACGATGAAGGATGATGACGAAACGACTTCTGAGAGAAAAATCAAAAAATATGAGAGGAGAGAGAAAGTGGTGTTCATGTTTTGTTTTCCCTGATGGAATATAATTTTTGTTTTCCCTGATGGAATATAATGATGAATTGAATTGGGTTGGGTTGTATTAGTTTTGAGGTGAGAGGAAAATAAATTTGTAGGAGAGAGAGACGGCGTGTGGAATAACGAAATATATAGGGGAGAGAGAGAGTGGTGGTTGATTTTGAGAGAGAGAGAGAGAGAGAGAGAGAGAGAGAGAGAGAGATGGCGTGTGTGTATGATAATGAAAGATGTACAAAGAAATACGTAATAGAGAAAAAGTGGGGGTTGATTTTCTTAACAAATATGGAGTAAATGTATACATAGGATGAAGTAAGTATGTAAAATTGTGCATTTTTTAATGTGAGAGAGAAAGTATCGATATATAAGGTTATCAAGATTTCGATTTTTTACGAGCTTTCTATATTTAACTCTTTATCGATCTTACGATATAATTCGTAAGATCTTTCGATCTTTATAAGATCTTTCATAAAATTAAATGATCCTTGTTCGATCGTCGATTTTGTAACTCTCTTTCGATTTTAAGTAAAATTTCGATCTTAGCAATATTGTCGTAATTAATAAGTAAAAAAAATGCATACAAAAAGTATGTCTTTTTCTTGTCATAAAATAAAAACATATCTTTTGCTTAATAATAAAAGATATTAACGAGGGTGTTATATTATTATTTATTTTATGATATACAGATTTTCGAGCATCAGATTGATGATCCAAATTATGGAATAAATTAGTATATGATTATCGTCATATTAAATTATCATATGACAATGTGAACATCATGCACTAGATCAAATTCGTGATTGAACTAGTGAAATTAATTCGTGTATGATTATATTAAATTTTTTACTGTCAAAAGTGGACTAACTAATTAAATAATTTTTTTTGTTATAGTTAGCACATTTATTGATAAAAAAAATTAAATCTTAATTCAATTGTAATTTTTTTTATTCAGCAACACGCTCCGTAATTAAATATGTCTCATCGAAACTCCATATTTTCTTATGATAGGTGTCTTTTTTTAGGGAAATTCTTATATTTTTTTAAGATGGATAAGTAGAGTAAGTTAAATCGTATTTAAATAAAATTTGTAGAAATCATAAGAATTATAAGGGGATGAATTATATCTTCAATTTTTTTTTATTATACAAGACTAGTGAAATAAAGCACAAATAATTTCTTTAAACAAAACTATCGTGTCATACTTCATTTAAGATGTCATTTTTGTTTGTATCGTTTCGATTTAGGACAGGGAACATTAAATTTGACTAGATTTGTCTCCTTCATCTTATTTTTAAATTATTTTATAATTATATCTATAATTTAATTTTAGTTTATTTTTCCTCATGTTGAAATTTTTGTCATAATACTTTGAATTTGTTAAATGTCAAAATATTATTCTTTTAATCAATTTAAGATAAACAAATCTTTTTATGATTATTTTCTACTTTAGCAGGTATTGGGCCTCATTGACTTAGTTGATTTACAAATTCCTCTACATATAATAAATAAAAAAGTACTTATAAATTATTAGGGTAACAATTTATAAGCTGAAAAAAAATCAGTTTTTAAAGTTTTGGCTTATTTTTTTTAACAAATTATATTACTTTTTCATTCATATTCTTTTAATCTTACTATCATATAATTTCAAGGGTATCTTAGTCAATATTTATTTTAACAAATATTGAAACTACTTATTGATATTATCATCATTTTTATTCAAAATGTTTTAACACTTAAAATACTTATCCGTGATGTTTATTATGTATTTTTTATTGGACAAAGTGTCACTTTAAATAGTATTCATATTGTTATAATTGTTATGTTTTTTTTCACTCATCTTGATCTTTTCTCTTCTTTACTTTTAAGAGAATAGAAAATACAAATATTGAGAAAGAGAAGTGCAAAATAATTAGGAAGGAAAAAGAAAAATAATAAAGATAAGAGAAAGTAAGAAAAATAAAGAGGGAAGAGAAAAAAAATAGTTATAGAAAAAGGAGAAAAAATTATGAAAGAATCGCAAGTTAAAAAAACAAATAATTTTATAATAATATTATATGTATTAGGTGCCATAAATAATAGATATACAATAAAATAAATAATAAATATATAATATAAGGTAAAAGTAATAATTTATCAAATTAATATTTTTATATTATGTAATTATAAATTTATGTCAAAATCAAATATGGTTTAGTTTAGCTCGTCTATCAACATCAATATTTATCCAAAATAAGCTTAATAGTAATCCACAACACTCATTCTGACATCTCAAACTTCACTATCTCGCCATCTCGTCTCACTCATTCATTAGTTAATTTTCAAACAAAGTATATGATTAAGAATTAATTTGAGTCATGACAATCTTTTATAAAAGTTTCTTACCATTATTTTTTTATGACATAGTCAATTAAGAATGAATCTTATAAATCTTATATGTTTTCTTCACAATTTATTTCTATCATGATAGAAACATTATTTTAATATTTAATATTGTCTCATATTAAAATCACATTTTTCATTTTGGCATTGGTTAATCAATTAAAAAGAACAAGGTTGAGATAATGGCGCATTTTTTCCTAACCGTGATAGTTTCAAGATTTATTCTTGAGACATCTCAATTATGATATTCAATTTAACTATGTTGTTACATATATTTTGTTAAATTTCTAAGTTATATGCATGTTTGGATTTTTTTTATTGTGTGGGAAAGAGAGGCGATACTGAGAAATCTATAAATGCAAATAATATTTATTTAGATACAAAAAAGAAAACCAATAAGAATATTATTATTAAATGTGTTAATCATAATATAAATAATTTCTTACCAAAAACAATCATAGAAAAACTTTCTATAACAGTTAATTCGGATAATAATACCTCAATTATATTAATTTTATTTGCATCCAAGCAAATTCATGACATTAATTATTGATTTTTTAAATTATCATATAAATATAAAAGTTATTATGTACTATTTCATTTATTTTCATCAAAATTCTAACATTAACTATTGACTTTTCAAATTACCACATAAATATATAATATAATTATATTTAAAAAAGTAAACCAATAAATCAAAATTTATGGATATAATATAGTAATAAGAATATATCATATACATAAGAATCACTCTTTGTCCATCTTTCACATTTATTATTATTATTATTATTATTATTATTATTATTATTATTATTATTATTATTATTATTATTATTATTATTATTATTATTATTATTATTATTATTATTATTA